>OU015502.1:89237101-89349601 GCA_907164885.2 Dolomedes plantarius
TTGTCCAGAGTTGCGGTGTCTCCGTTGTGTTCAGGCAGGCGGACACAGAATGCGAATCTGTCAGACCCTCGAATATCCCAGGGTGACAGCGAGCCCCACTGGCCACACGACGATGTTTATGTGGAGCTGAAGTACGATATAGACTGTTGGGACACCTCCCACGCAGTCGCCGCGTGTGCTGATGTCACATATATATATATATATATATATATATATATATATATATATGTGTGTATATATATATATATATATATATATATATATATATATATATATATATATATATATATATATATATATATATATATATATATATATATACATATACATATATATATATATATATATATATATATATACATTTGAACCCCGTTATAACGAACTTCAAGGACCCAAACGTTTTGTTCGCTTTACCAGGCGGTTCGCTACATCGGAATCGTTAAGAAAAATGCTAGAGTTCATAAAATGTATAACTCATTAGTTGCAATGCGTATTTTCGATAGTGATGTATTAAAAAAATGATAAAATCTATTAAAATGATCATTAATGAATTAAATCGACTAAAATCAATTACATTAAACTTACAAAATACTAATTAAATTACGTACAATAGGAAAACGACGGGACAAAAATTTTCGTTCGTTATATCCGGGAGTTCGTTATATACCGTGGTCGCTATAACGGGGTTCGTCTGTATATATATATATATATGTGTATTTGAGTAATATACATGAGAAAAATAATGCAAGAAATGGGGATAAAATAATACACTCCTATCGAACGTTTGCTAATGTATACTATATATTTCACGTTTTTCTATGCGATGTTTTGCCTGAGTGTATGTAAAATATTGCTTACAACATTGAGCTAATCCTTTCAGTTATGTTATCTTTATAAACTTGCTTATATAAGAAAAGAAATAAGAACAAATATCTGTCTCTCTTAATTCTTTCTCTATTAATTCCTTTCTCGTATGAGTCAAATTTTAATTCCGACAGCTGCTGAAATCAAGTGTCTATTGTTAACCGTTGGGTTTCAGTTAAACCTGACAATGTAAACAAGCGGAGAAAGTATTATATGATCGAAGTTCCCTGGAAGTGCGTTTGAAACGTTATTTGAACTTATCTGCGGGGCATGTGAAGAGATTAAATAAAGCAGCTTAAATTCAAAGTACGTCATCAAAACCATAATCTTTGGTAACAATAACACAGCTCTGGTTCCCAAAATATATGATAAGTATTTTCTAATGCTGACAGTCTTTTTAACGTATTAAGCATGTGTTTCTTATTTGATTTCACACATACACACACACATAGGTGAAATATATATATATATATATATATATATATATATATATATATATATATATATATATATATATATAGTATATATGAGGCGGTGAAAGGCAAATTGGTGAGAGTCACATTTTCAACTTTTTTTGTTTGAGGGCAAAAATGTAATCTCCATGTTCAATTTATAGTGGAATTGCAAATAATTATTATTTGCAATATTATAATAATTATTATGAATTAAATTTGTTCAATTTTTAGTGGAATTTTTTGTAGTTTTTGCAGTAAAACGCTGTGGACTTGCACTACTTGACTTACTGACTAACACCACTTTGCCTTTCCCCGCCTCATATATATATATATATATATATATATATATATATATATATATATATATATATATATATATATATATATATATATATATATATATATATATATATATATATATATATATATATATAGTTTTAGGTAAGTTTAGGGTGGGGTACAGGTACCATGAGACTATCAATCGAAGTTGTTAACGAGACACTTTGCGAATTGGTGGTTGGTACATAATGTTGTTGGATGCATTTATGTGGCATAGTTTGGGTTCTTTAGTCCTCGTAAATATGGCATTAACCGGAATTCCCAGTGATGAGCTGCTTGGTGATTATTTGCAACCCATCATCGACTTCAGCTATTCCAACAAAAATATAATTTTCCAGTACGACAGTGCACTATGTCATAAGCCCCAGTTATCCAAAATTGGTTATAGGAGCATCGTGCTGAATTCCGACATATTATCTGGAAACCACGTTCCCTAGACATGAACCCAATCGAGTTCTAAATTTTAATGTATCATTTATAGGATATGGTAGACTGGTCCATTTAGGCTCAAGATTCAGGCCTAAATGGACCAGTCAAATATAAGCCAACTATGAGTTGTTATCTAGTCGGCAAGGCTCAGAAGATCTTCAGAAGACTTCCAAAGACTTTTAGAATCGTTGCTACGTCTAGTAGCTGAATTTCGCGGGCTTAAGAGAAAGTTCCACATCAAAATAAGTAGGTATTCCATGAGTTAGGGCTCATCTATTTTTATGAACCAAAAAGTTTCATTGCAAGTTCATGTGTTACCTTTTTTTTTTGTTTCCGACTGAGGTAACACGTTTACATAGGGCCTTTAAATCTTTACAAGAGACTTGATCTAAGAATTCGATTTTTTAGTCCTTAAATTTGTTACAGAATGATATCGTTCCATAATGTTGTCAAATTATTATTATTATATTCAACGAACATTTTTTTCGGCAGATCTTAATTGTTCTCAATCTGAAAATCCCTGCTATTTTTTTTTAATTTTTAATGCAGAAACATGTGGACAAAGTCCTTGCGTATAGAGGAAAAGGAAAAATATATACAAAAATGCAAAATGGAATAAAATATAGAAAATACATAAAAACAAGGAAAGCTACTGAGATGAAATTCTCATTCTATCAGGAGCCTCCCAATAATTTCCATACATAGAATGCCCAGTTAAGACAGTACATAATATGCTTACTGTACATTTTTTTGGCGTTTCAATGAGGGCTTATAAGGCTAGAAAACATTCCCATTCAATTTAAATACACAGCCAAGTAGTCGTGTTCGGTTTCAAATCCTGAAATAAGCCACTGCAAATTCATGTGAGCCATAGGGAATGCCATATAGGGTCCTTACACCAGACTTTATTTTTAATGCGGTTTTGGAGGTCGGATACAATAGAACCCTTTATTTTCTGATTTATAACCTTACAGTTTTATAAGGAATTTTATTGGGCGCACAGAGGGGTATTTAAGTCCCTTTGTTTCCTAATAAACTGCTCGTTCATTTCCTGGTATGCCGGGATTGGATGGTATAGAACTGTGGACAAAACATCACTCATATGTTGTTGTTGTTATTGTTGCTTAATATCTCTCCTGGTCCAGCTTGGCTGGACCATGTCCATGAGCCCATAAATACCCAGGAGGTCTATTATTAGTCAAGCACCATTGTCAAGTGACATTGTCTCCATTACTACACGAAATTTGTAATTATATAAGTATGTGATGCCCGTTCCTACCCCTCAACATGAACATGTCATCTATCGGCGAAATGTTGAACAGAGAGGTTTCATACACTCTAGGATGAGAGGCCATAAAGTTCGTGTAATGTGCGGTTCTGACGTTATAAAACTCATAAATCCCTGAGTGGTTCGAAGGCTCTCCAGAATTTTGACACTACAGCGACATGTGGAATCCCATAAACTTTGAATACTTACGAGCACTTCAACGCCGGAGAAAGCTTTTGAATTCGCCGACCGTATAAAAGAAGACCCCAATACTCCACGAGAAGAGATCTGCTTTTGTGTGTGAGAGAGACTGAGCTCTCTGGTCCGAGAGACTTTCTGTAGGCCAGCGTTGTCGGTGAACCCGAAGCCGTCCTGACATATCTAACTGTAAATTCTAACTCGCTGTACATATTTGCTTAACTGTTGTAATTGTAGTATGTTTAACGTATCGTAGTAAAATAGTTGAAGCGAAATGCTTGTCGTATTATTGACCGCGTTACAATATATATATATATATATTTATTTATTTATTTATTCCAAGAGCGATTTCCAAGTATTCTGAATACAAGATTTCCTTAATAAATCTCCAGATGAGTAAGAGCCGAAGTAATTGTTGAACGTCCAGCGGTAACCTCCTTTGCTAGGGCGTCATCCCTCTCTCATTGCCAAATAGGCCCACATGAGAGGGGACCCACTTTAAAACATTGCTCATATCCCTGCTGCAATTTAATTTAACAAATTTTCTTATTTCCACAAATGCTGGCGGTTTAGATATGATCATGTTATAATTAAAGCTATCTTTGAATACAAGGATTTTTATTACTTGGATAAAGAAGATCGAAAATTTGGAATTTATTATTGCTTTATGAGACGAAAGTAGTTTCCTGGTCACAACTGACATAAATCATCAGGAATTTCATCATACGACTGTTGTTGTTCAAATCCCTACGGAGTAGGAAATCCTACACGAAGTTCAAAGGAGCTAGTTTCTCGGTGAAGGGTAGTAAGCAGCTTCAATTCAACAACTAGGGCTGAAATCTGACTTCACCTCGAAGAACATCGGTCCAGTAATTGTCAACCGAGTCAAGTGGCGTGACCGGAACACATGACCCTGCACCTCCACAGGCAAATTTGAGAATTTGGAGGACATTATAACCACGACCTATTTTACGTGTCCCGGCCACCATTAGTGAACACGGCCGTGGATTTGCAGCGAAGAGAATCGAACCAGGGACGTTCAGATCACTCGCTCAACGCCTTTTCCAAACGGGGCACCGCGCCAATCATTAGGCTGTAAATTTGTTAATGTTTATGTTAAAAACCAAAGTGTTCCTAGAAATAAACATGCTTTAAATTTTTTGGTTTAACTTCGTATCGATGCTCATATGAGACTTTTCAAATAATATGTTTTCATTTGATGTTTTAGCAATTTTGATGTAAACAAATGAAATTTTAGAGAGCTGAAAACATGCCCTAAAAGTGTTTATTCAATGTCTAATTATTTAAATAATTTTGCATACTTCTTATTGAAGCAAACGCGGCAGTTACATCAGAAGTCGATCTGCAAACAACAAATTCTTATGTTAATAAATATATTTAAACTTTAGCCTAGTATTCATCTGTATTTGCAGATTTTCTACTTAAATGCAACTCAAAAATTTTACATTTTAATAACATTTTTATGTATTGGAAAATTTGTAAACATTCTGCTTGATTGTAGATAAAATTAGCTTTATTTTTTAATAATAATAATATTTATAATATAAAAATAATTAAAATATTGATAAACAATGTTTATGATTATAAAATTTATTGATAAAAATTTTAAATTAAACCATTTCAAGCGGTACTGCAATTATAAAAGCTAAGAAATCAAAAGAGCAGAGAATGTATTTTATAATCTCGCCTGTTAATTATTTTTTCCATAAAAAGAGATAAAACAAAATATGGGCGCAAGCTTTCGAGAAATTATATATCCTAATTTGCCAGCAAATTAAAAAAAAGAAAATGTAATTTCTACTTAAATTCTTCAGTTACATGTAGCTCAAATTATTTTCCTCTCTGATTGCTTCCTCTCGTCACTGCGAGACCAGAAATAACGGTGGAGATGTTTAAAACGGGAAATTAAAAAAAGAGGGAAAGCGTTGAAAAAAAGGATTATTTAATGTTTGCTTCCCCTAGATAAACACGACGAGACTTAAATATTTGAACGTAATGGTGTAATTAAGGTAGGAAAATGTACATTTTTTTTGTCGTCTTGCTAAACGGTGAGAAAATATTTTCCGACCGTAATCTTTATACTACTTTGGATACCTTATTGTAATTTAAATGCTATGCATCTTGTATATACATACATAAGGACATATATATATATATATATATATATATATATATATATATATATATATATATATATATATAGAGAGAGAGAGAGAGAGAGAGAGAGAGAGAGAGAGAGAGAGTGGTAACTCTAGGATAGATGGCCATAATTTATAAAGATTGAAATAAAAATTCTTAGAATGCAAACACAAGAAATATTTATGCATATTTAAAATTCTTATACACACACTCATCATATGTTGGGCAAAAAATAATTAAACATTGAGAACAAAAAGTTGGAAACATAGTTTGAAATTAAAATGGCAGATGGTCATCTTTCCTTCAAGCCGAGGAGAGATGGCCATCCAATACAAGAAAGAAAAAGTGAAGTTAAAATAGCAAAAAACAACACATTTCATATAGTCAATCATAAAAAACCTATAGCAATTTGCAAATATGCAATTATATCACGGAAAATGAGTGAATAAAAATTCGAATAAACAACATTTGAATTATAATTTAAACCCTTCACTTTTCGTAAAATTTTACCACATTTTTGGCAAAGCTCTTCATAGTTTGTACACGTTTCATGGAACCACTTCAGTCACCTTATACATTTTATTCTGTCATCCTTTGTGGTTATGGTATTGAATTCTTCTCCCCAACCAACACAGTGATCCTCATCAAATTCTATTCCCTCGGAATCTGTAGAATCGGATAATTTCAAATGTATTCCATCTTCGCTACTGGAAGTGTAGTGTTTTTGTTTCTTTCTCACGTTTATTTTAGGCTTTTTACTGGTTTTAAGCTTATTTATCAACTTTATCTGTTTCCGACGTTTGTCAATATTTTCGAGGGATGTCAAAAGCATAGCTACCTGTTTGGTACGTTTTCTAACTGTTTTTGTCATGGTTACATTAGGAACTCGCGCATATAATATAATTATATACATAAAACATATATAATTATTTTAAATGTAATTATATTTAGTTAAAATCCTCACTACGTATAATTTTTAAATATTGAGTAAAGGTGGTTATCTCTCCTTGATTTTATGTGGCCATTTATCCTGAAATTGAAAGACAGATGACCACCCAATTTAAAGCGTCACTCCGCCATTGTCCGTCTTTGTTTTAGGCTTAGAAGCAAAGATTGGATTATATACGTGCTTTAAAAGTCCGTAAAGTAAATAAAAAATGTAACATACATATTGCAAAACATTCAGATACCTAACTGAACAAAAATATAGAACCACTAAATTAAACTTACCTTAAAATTTCACTTACATTTTATAAAAGAAAAACACACCTGTACCTCGCAATGAATGAACTCGTTGAACACTTCCTACGAAAAAAGTTTAAACTGCCATTGATGATAAAGTTTTGGAATTATTTAGACTGGCCATGTCTCCTACAGTTACCATATATATATATATATATATATATATATATATATATATATATATATATGTGTGTGTGTGTGTGTGTGTGTGTGTGTGTAACATACCGGCCCGGCACGAGTCGAGTCGAGTGGCCAAAAATAAACCGCTTTCACATCGTCAAATACTATTTTATTGACATTCTGCTAGAAAGATTACAAAATGTTTATCAAGCAACAGAATCACGCCAAAATTCGAGGCATGTTTGAGATTTTATAGACTTGTTTGAGTTTTTACAGAGGAACCACCGTCGCATGACCTATTAGTTCTGCAATTATTGGTTAAACCGAAGAATCTGGGACAGAAGCCATCTGTTTCCTTATATATATATATATATATATATATATATATATATATATATATATTCAAACACGCATCCTATGATCTGTGATTAGTCTTAGCAACGAAAATTGTGCGTCAGAGATAAACCGAGGGATTAAAGAAGTTTATATATATATATATATATATATATATATATATATACTCTGTCGCGAAAAGAATATATGCACCCAGAAAGAAACGAACTACTATCATGAAACTTAACATGTATGTAGTTTATAACGAGATAAGTAAATGATTACAAATTCAGATGAACAGACAGTTTTATTAAGAAGATATGGCATGAAAAAGGTTACAAATCAGTAAGTAGTAAATCCACCTCTAGCAGCTATACATGCCGAAGCACGGCGTGGCATCGAATCAATGAGGTCACCTATGACCTCCTGCGGAAGATCATGCCATAATTTTTGCAACTGGGTAGTTATTTCACCAGTATTCCGGTACGGCTGCAGTTCCCGTTCAAACACGTCCCAGACGTGCTCTATTGGCGAGAGGTCTGGGAAACTGGCAGGCCATGGGAGTACGTCATATCTTTCAAGACATTGTTGGAGAGTCGCGCAGTACGTGGATGAGCATTGTGTAGGTGATAAATGGCACCTGGGTGACTTGTTAGCATAGGCAGTACAACTGGCGTCCACGTAACTCTGTGCCATCAAAGTGCGTTGTAGGTCGACTAGATGTGATCGTGTGTCCCAACAAATCGCTCCCACACTATCACACCTTGTGTAATCGCCGTATGCCTCTCGACAAGAAATGCCGGATCGGACCAGTGGCATGGCCACCTCCATACTCGTATGCGCTGGTAATCAGCATTGAGACTGAATCGTGATTCATCTCTGACACGCCGTAAGTCGGTCACACTCCATCTTGCCAGAGGTCGGCAAAAATCCAATTGACACTGCCTATGATGTGGGGTCAGTGGTAGGCGTCTTAATGGACGTCGGCTCCTTATACCTGCGTCGGCAAGTCGTCTGTGAATGGTTTCCCTTGATACCACCGGATGTGTGGAAGGTGGCAAATGGTGTCGAACCGATTCTAGCGACGTTGTTGGTGCGGATATGGCTTCTCTTATGATTGCGCTATCCTTGCGCGCATTCGTGTTCCTTGGACGTCCTGACCCTCCGCGACGGTAGACTAACACTTCCGTGATCCATTGTTGCGAACACCGAGCAACTACCATATCTCTCCGACCTCGGTGGCGGCCGATACTTCTGCTAGACCAACCTGCTTCTCTGAGGCCTAATATACGCCTCCTCTCAAATTCTGACAATTGTTCGTACTGTCGCCAGTTACGTCTCAGAGGTATCTCTAGTTACAATACCGTCTATCCAAGTCGTTGCTGTTTGAATAACCCAATGGCACGAGCAATCATGCTTTTAAACTCTCCCAGCTGTGTATCTCATACGCGCATAGCACGTTTACCCTTGTCTCATTGGCGTCGAAATTTTAATCATTAGTATATATCTTACCAGACTACATTCCTGCCAAGTTTCGTGATAGTAGCTCAATTTCTTCTAGGTGCATATATTTTTTGTGACAGAGTGTATTTTAATCTAAGAGCATATTTATCTGCATATAATTCAATTTCCCAAACTTAAAAAGTTTAAAAAAATCACATTATGTTATTTTGCATTAATATGTCTATATGATTGGTTGAAATTCATATGAGATATGAAATATTCGTATAATTTCTTGAAGATACAAAGAGTCTCCGTCTATGTAGATTTAATTTAAAAATAAAGGATTATAAATAATTTTAGGGAAATAATTTATTACCCTAAGGTAATGTAAAAAAATATATCGCTTAACTAGCAATGTAAGATTTATTAACTTTGAAATAGGGCCATTTATTATTTAATATTGTATGCAATATTCAAAAAGTATTAGTTCTATGTGAGATTGAGTAAACGTATGCGCTAAAAATAAACCTTGCAGAAAAATAAATTTACTAGATAATTTATCATATTTGATTTCATATTTATGTACCCATTGAAAATTAAATTACTGCTAATTAGCAGCAAAGTAAACAATATTTACGCAATATATATAGTATGTTCATGTAAAAGATGTAATTATGCATCAGATGAATATAATTAAATTATACCATCTGAACAGCAGGAGAACAGCTACTTTTTATATTTCTGCGAAATTTTTTCGTTTTATGTCTTACGTTACGGTACGTTATAAATGTCGCTAAGCAAACTGCTTTGTAGCAATACGAAAATAACGGTTGCCCATTTTTTTCCAGGTTTCAAAATGCTCCTTGAAATTACATTACTTTTGTCTGCCTCTCTTTAACTTACTTTTTTTTTAGTAAGAGAGCATTACCGGCTACAAAGACATCTGGATATGATATTCTTTGAACTATATTCTTGCTGTGTTTAAAGCAGATGGGTTTTATGTGAAGCAAAATGATTCAAGACATGATTCATGTGTAAGGAATCGAAAACTCATTTGATTTAAATCATTGATTCAAAAAACACCTTCTGTAGATAAGTGTCTTTATTAAAAATATTACAGATAAATGTAATTTTTGATTATGTATATTTAATTTTTTATATATTTAGTTTAGAAGGATGGATCTGTTAGTAATAAAATCGTTCTTCAAAATAAAAATTGTCTAGAAATGCGATGTAATTGTTACAAATTTTCATTCAATTGCTTTGTTTAGATCGGACTTAAAAGCCATATAAAGAACCGTAAAATGTTAGAATTGCACAATTGCTTAAGTGCTTTAAATATCCTTATCAAAATTATTAAAAATAAATTATTACGCTTCAGCTTTTGGATAAAATTTGCGAATATTTTGAGTATTGTTGAATAATATTTGCAAATATATTTAACGTCATATTTTTTAATGTGATTATATTTATGCACCAATAAACGTAAATAATATTTACTTTTTACGGATTGGTCACTTGCTTTAATACAGGATGTGGCAACAACATCAACGACAACATATAAGGGTCACAAACTCGGATCGAAAAAGGTCCTTCATTCATTTTTATGTTGGAGATCAACTGCTTTCTATGAACTGTGTGCCTGTAATTCTGCTTGTATCTATATTGTGTCCCATTTAAAGTGTTTTACTGAACATCACTGTAGTCCTCAGTGACTGTTTGTAATATTTTTTATCTGTTTAAGACTAAAAAGAAAATAAACTTGTATCTCTGTTATTTGGTGTTTTTATCCACAAATATTGTTGAAAAAAACGCTATAGTATGATTGAATAATATGAACATACAGACAATCATCAAGTACTAAATTTTTAAAACTCATATGTGACTTACACCGAACAAACAATCAAGTTTGAGGAAGCCCCATTGTAAAAAAAAAAATTGTGCGGTTGGGGTACCCCCGTCAGGAACGAAGTTCCTTACGTTATTTTTTCAACTCTAAGTGTGATTTAATATGTAGATTTCTATTGATTATATTAGTGTATTTTTGTCACGCCACAAAGCGCAGCCCTCTTTTATTCAACCAACTCTCTCTCTCTCTATTTTATTAAAATTAAAAATTTTAATATATAAATTAATTATTCTTATTAAATTTTAAAAAAATAATATATAAATTAATTATTTTGATTTAGATGTTACCTAGCAAAATTTTTAATCGGATTAATTTATTATTTAATCACCAACAAAAATAAATTAATCACACAATATAAATCCCGCGTGAATTAAAACAATAACAAACAATAAGTTTAAACAGAAAGACGCGATTCCATAGGGACGGTATAAAATCTTTCAAGTAAAGCATTTACAACTGGTCGAAGTTTATATAAACGATCATGCTGAGGATCATCATGTGGTGGTTGTTTACTGTTGTCATTAAAATGCAGAAATTCTGCTACCTTTTCAAAGCGTTTTAATGACATACATTCTTTTATTACATCATTGCCTATGGCAGGTGACCAATATGCCCTAGTGTTTGGTACATGTACAATAGACATCATTATAAAATACCAATGTATTGTTTAATTTCTAAATTCGTTACATTGACACACTTTTCTGGGTTTTTTTGCACACTGAATATATTTGTTTCTTGAACTATATGCTCAATAAAATCTTCTGTAAAAAGATAACTAAAAAAATTTAGAGATGTGTTTAAATTCATAATTTCAGGAGCGAGATTCTCGTCACCTCGGAATAAAATTTGATCATCATTTAGAAGTAAATTAGTTTTCTTCCAGTTGATTACAGGCTTTGTTCTAACTGTATTATTTCTATTAGTTTTTGGCATGTTCCCACCATTAGACAGATCAAGAACATCGCTATTATCAAGTAATGATACCTCATCTTCCGAATCACTACTATCATAAAAAATTTCATCACAAACTTTGTTTGGTCTATCATTAGGATCACCTGTGCTGCCATCGCTTACTGAATCAGATCCATCTTTACTATGATCACTCCACGATCTGTTCATAAGTTTCTCAATTTCTTTCTGTGTTAAAAACTTTCTTCGCGCCATTTCCTTAAAAAAATGGCGTTAGCACACCATGTATCATTTTTGATACATAAAATTGAAATCATACTTGAATTTTTTATAAAAGATTAAAGAAGTATTTTATTAATAATTATAAAGCTACGTACCTCTAAAATATATTTATAAAACTTTCAAAGATGTAAATTGAATTTAAAATACTGATAATATAGCAAGCACTAAGGCAGGTCTGGTATGAATTGAACGGCTGTCTTTTACTGAGATCGCAGTTGTATTCGTGCTGCCATCTATACTACGGTAACTAACAGTAACTAACGGTAACTAACGGTAACTAACAGTGATTAAACCTTTGCTATGATGTTTCAAAATTAATATAAGGTACACAAGTGGATAAAAATATTGCTTTTGAATATAAAAGGTAAAAATAACTTATGTATCAAATTTGATACAGTGTGCAGTGAAGGGTTTTAAAATTGCCGGTAGCGCTTGTGCGGGGATTTAAACCGGGAACCTCTTCAGTACTGCAGAGCATCGGACTGCAGTCCGATGTCCGATGCGATAACCATTCAGCCATAGAGTCCTTGAAAAAAAGCTCTTATGAAGGTTGCATAACGATTTTTCGTTACGTGACGATTCCTGCCAGTTCACTCTACTGTAAGCCGCGTAAAAGAACTTTGTTCCAAAAGAAAATATTTCAATCATAGTCGGCAATCCTTGGACAACTTTTCTCCATAGGTTAATATTGAGGGGACCGAATCCAATAGGGTTAGTAGACAACAGCCGTACAAGCGTTGAATATTATAATTCACCGCTCGGTGTGGTCGAAAGACGACCAAGAACAAAACTCTTCTAAAACCTTCAGAGGCAAAAAAATAAAGGCTTGTTTACTAAGAGGACATAAAAGAAAAGCTGTCTGTGTTAGGACAGTATAGTAAGGGAGTATAACAGGAGCAGTATAATAAGGGACCAATTGGGGCAGGAACTGCTCACTGCCCAATGAGAGAAAAAGGGGCCAGGCGAAAATAGCCCCGGTAAACGGACAACAGCCCATCCAAGATATAAAAAATGAGAGAGGGTCCAGGGATTGCACTGGCTGTTTTTCCCAGAGCTCGGATGATACAGAGTCCCGATTGACCTGCCTCGGAGTCTAGCGGTAGTGCCGGTAACCCGACATGATGATCCTGTATATGACATGATTTGGGCCCCTGTCATCGAAGCCATTTCATCGCTGTATTCTTATACAGTAGTAAGGGCCGCCCGATGGATTCAAAAAATAATTACTTTGACCAAAACGTTTGCCTCTGATTCCGATTATTCATGTGTTAAATGTTAATAAGAAGAGGAATATTATTCTGTTATTAATTCCAATTAAAAAGAATTTTGAGCTTTGTCAAATAAATGTATGATAAATGCCAATTATCTGTGTTTCCTTGCTCGTCCGAACACATGCACGCATCCATTGCTATAAGGTCGTTTAATAACCAATATCTGATCCTGGTCACAGCACCAGATATTGGTGTCGTACACATACAACGAACGACGGATAACGAAGGGTAAAGAACTTCCTTTAATGCACCGCCTGGTGGGCGGACCGTGGCAAAGGCAAACAAATGCAATTCAGGTTGTTCGATGCAAATTTTTAGCGAACAACTTCGTTCGTTGCTCTTCGTTCGTCTTGATTCGCTGTATGTATACGCGGCTTTGTTGGTAAAAACAACAAATGATCACATCATATATAAAACATATATTTGATTTAAACCTGTATCAAAACAAATTAATTTTAATTATCTTTATACAAAGCAAACTATTTCATCCCATTATCCGTCTTTCAGGAAAAGCTAAAAAAGCTTCCAAGAAATAATTTCCAGAAGGATATATTAAATAAATGCATATATGTTTGACGGAAAGAACATATTCACTGTTTGAACTAGCTAAATTTATATTTTAAGACCATTAAGAATCATACCAAAGAAACAGAATTTATTCCATTAAGCCTGAATTTACTAAATAATGCAATTTATTGATATATATTTCTCTAATTAAATAAAAATGCTAATGTCGTAAATTGACTGTTTGTTATTCAGATTATTTCTAGATATTTAGTTTTAAAGGTATTTGTCTCAGAGTTTTACAAAAGATTTAATCTTAGATAGTTAGTTAATTTACGATTTTTTTTACTGTGACTTGTAATTTTTTTCAATTTACTAAAAAACATTTTTTTCAGTACTTCTTGAAAAACATATAAATTTAAAATGCTGTAAAAGTTAATTAATTAATCATATGTCATTTTTTTGATCAACATTAATGAGCCCTAAAATCTTCATTTCACTTGTGAAATATTCATGTGACATACTGAATGTGAAAAATTAATATTTCGCGTTTGAAAAGAAAATTTTCGAGAAGTGAGTACTTGGCATTCTAACGCCTTTAAATTTTGCAAATTATATATTTAAATTCATTAATTAAATTATTACATTTTGTAAATATTACTTTTTGGCTTATTGAATTGCACATTAAAGTCATCATTGCTGGTAAGATATGTACACAGAATTTACAAATAAGATCCAAACCGCTACCTGCTTCTAAAAAAATGAAATTTTTACAGACTTTTATCACGTCAAATTTTAATTCGATTTTAACAACAACTAAGAAATTTTTGTAGCAGCAATTTTGAATCAAACAAATTTCTTGCAAAATCAATGAGCATTATAGGTTGTAAAATAACCTTAAAACAATTTAGGTGTACATGTGTTGGGGCAATCAAGGAAACACAGAGAATTGGTTTTTATTATACATTTATTTGACAATACTAAAAATTCTTTCAAGTGAAATTAATAATTTAATAAGGTTCCCCTTCATATTATCATTTCATACATGAGAAATCAGAAGCAGAGAGAAAATATTTGAACAAAGCAATTATTTCTAGGATCTTTCGGGAGGCACTTACTACTGTTGACGAATACAGCAATGAATGATTTCATTGACAGGGGTCCACATCATGTCATATGCAGCAGCATCTTGTCGGATTCCTGGACTTTCCACTAGACTCCGAGACAGCTCAATCGGCCTTCTATAATGTGTGAGCTCCAGGGAACCTCAAGCTAAATCTGTCGATCTTCTCTAGTTTTTTTCTCTTTGAGGGGCTGTTGTCCGTTTACCGGGGCCTTTTAGGCCCACTCGTTTTTCTCTCATCGGACAGCGGGCTGCCTTTCTCTTAGCAATTCCTGCCCCAATTGGTCATTCTTGAATTCTGTAACTTTATTTTCTTTTTTGTAAAAATCTTTCCTATTCCATTACTGAATGTTTCAACTATTCGAAATTTTAGTTCAATATATGTCTACAGGAAAAATATTTGACGAAAAGCTTGTTAGGCTAGACAGCCATTTGATTAATGGAACCATATCAAGTATCGTATATAATGATACAAATCGATCCTGATTTTCCATGTTACAAATTTTTTTTCAACGACAGATATTTTCTTTTCCACCGTATCACATCTACGGAATATCTAAATGGTCTTTCATGTGTAGGAAGTTTTCTCTCTGCCATATCTCTTATCACGTATCAATTTTTTCATGGATTGGTTATAGAGTGTCTGAGTCCAAAGGACGAGGCATAAAACTGCCAGGTATGAGTTACCATGCACGTATTTCTTTTATGTACATAAAGTTTTCACTCTGCCATATCTGTTATCACGTATCAATTCTTTCTCTGATCGGTTTAAGAGGGTTTTATCAAAAGAACGATAATATTAACACTAGAAAGACGGGAATTTTTTTCTTACTAAAGAGACTGGACGCCGTTATACTTTAAATACTTTAAATTTTGATGTATAATAAATTAGCATATATTTAGATATATTTTTACGCAGGTATGCCGAGCTGACAATCTGGTGTGGTTTATCCGTAAAAATATATCCATGGGTTGTGCAGCCCTTATTTTTCAACACCAATATTTCCGAAGAGCCAATATTTCTGTTATTTGCAAAAGGGGATGGGGGAGACGAAAATCAACTAACATTTTTTCGGAACTATTTTAAAGATTTCTGCCTGTATTCTAGATTGACGTCAAATTGACGGCTTTTTAGTCTTAGTAGGAATAAACCACAATTTCTCCCCCCTCTTTACTATCTAATATAATTTTGTAAATGTGTGTGCATATTTCGCGCAAAATTAGAAAAAGTCATTAAATTTTCGGAAGCCTGAGGACATAACTACAAATATAGCGCTCAATAGTATGTCCAAAACCGTCAAAATGACGGTAGCCGTCTTTCTAATGTTAAAACTGTCATGTATGGTATACAATGTAGGTACAGTTTTTACGTGCGGAAAGCGTTCAATCAACCCTATCTGTATCCCGTCCCACTCCCCTCCCCTATAATGTTACAAATTTTAGAAGAGATACGGTAAACCGAATTCAAATATTTTTTTATCCACTATTGTCAAATTAGTGATAAGGAATACAATATGTAGTTTAAAGTACAATACAACTATTATTAACTACCTATATATCATGTTATGTATGGGGGGAAGTAATGCTCATCCGCCTGTATGGTGCCCCCATAATAAAATGACCAGCAAACTGCGGTGAATTATAGGCAAATGTCTACACAACAAGTGCCACCGCTAGGGAAAAAATATATGTATTTGGAAATGATATTTGGCTATGAATTTGGAAATACCGGGTGCGTCATAAATTCGTGCGAACTTCAAAAATTCATAATAAAAGAAATAATGCTCGGAAAAATTTTCTGTTTGCACCAATATGATCAGAGGGATTTAGGATTTTTTTTCATGTAAAAAAATAAAAAATTCCAAAAGTAACCGAAAGAGGGCGCTCACACGTCCTACTGAGCCGTTTTATGCAAATCAGGCTATCAATAAAACACCTGGTTGGAAATGGATCCGTCTTTCGAAGCCGGCAGCATGCTTTCTTTACCAGATCGAGTGTTTGTTGTTAAACTTTCCTACAAGAATGGTGAATCCCCAACTGTTGCATTGCGAAAGTTTCGCACAGAGAAAGGACTGAAGGCGCGAAAAAGGCCTTATTTTATTGAATGGGATACTGAATTTAGTACGACGTTTTGAGGAAGTGGGGAGTTTGGAGGATCGTCTACGAATTGGCAGACCATCCTTGAGCGCGGACAGCGTCCATGTTGTACAAAGTTCCATGGAAAATTTGGCAGCCGAGACATCAACGGGAAGTAGCAGTGCTCGTGAAGCTGGGAGAAGAACGGGGATTCCGGATCCGTAGATTCGGCGTATTATGCACGGAATGTTGAATCTGTATCCGTATAAAATCCATGCACTTCACCAGTTATTACCGGCAGATACAGATGCAAGACAAATCTTTGCTACATGGGCTCTGGCACAAATGGAAAGTAACCCACAATGGTTGTTGAATGTCATGTGGACGGATGAAGCCCACTTTCCACTGCATGGTGACGTTAATACGAAAAACAGTCGTATCTGGGCGACTTCAAATCCTCGTGAGTATCTGAACCGGCCACTACATTCTCCTCGTGTGACTGTTTGGAGCGGTTTCACCGCGTCTTTTATTCTGGGCCCTTTCTTTTTTGAAGAGCCCTGTCCTCTATTCGGGTGGTAAACCTGTACAGTCACTTCAGCACGGTATCTTACGCTTTTGCGTGACCATGATAAGCGTGCATTGCAGGAAAGACATGCGTTACCTGTTGTCACATTCATGCAAGATGGTGCGCCGCCCCACATTTTACGTGATGTCAAGACGTTCCTGTTGGAATCTTTCACTGTAGACCGAGTGATAAGTCGAAGTTGTAAGGTTCAGTGGCCCTCACGATCACCAGACTTGAACCCGGCGGATTTTTGGTTGTGGGGATACTTAAAGTTTCGTGTGTCCCGGGGTTCCCCAACCACTTTGGTGGAACTGAAAAATGCCATTCGACAGACAGTCGCTGCCATCGATGGCGACATGCTACATTCTTCTATAATGGGCGTAGTGACGCGCCTCACTAGCCTATTACCTTGTGCTAGTGGTAATGTTGAACATCTGTTATTTTAAAATAAATGCACAGTCTCATGCTATTTTGATATGTTTGATTTTCTGTTTGTGTTTGCCTGATTTGCATAAAACGTCTCAGTAAGACGTGTGAGCGCCCTCTTTTGGGTTACTTTTGGAAACTTTTTTTTTTACATGGAAAAAAAATCCGTTAATCCCTCTGATCATATTGGAGCAAACAGAAAAATTTTCCGAGCATTATTTCTTTTATTATGAATTTTTGAATTTTTTCACGAATTTATGACGCACCCGGTATATGTATTTGGAGGTAAAACCCTGTGTACTTAGGATGTTACTATCCCATCAGTATTTCGTTGGGTATTTTTTTATAGACAGCTGTACAGCGACTTGGCATTGAGCCAACCAGTGTTTGGCGCTCTTCCTCTTTATTATGTGGTGCCATGAGATAATTATAGCCTCAGTAAATTCTCTTTTATTGTATGGACCCCTCACATGTACAACTTATTTTTCTAATGGAACCACAAATGTTCCATGGGATTCAGGTTTGGTCTGTTTCCTGACGATCATAGAACTTCTGTGTCATTCTCTGGGAACCACTGTTGTTATATTCGTGCAGTGTGACAGGGAGCAGAATCCTGCTGGCAAAAAATACCGGCATTATCTGGAAATAGATCCTTGATAGAAGTTTTGTTGTAGGGTGTTGTCAATGTACTTTCTGCTGTCCACTGTGCAATGCATGACATGAAGGTGGCGTACAGTATTTGCTGACATACATGCCCGGATCATAACACTTGTAGGATTCCTTTTTGCCAATTGAATGCATTCTGGAAGCAACTCTTCCCTGATGCGACTCTCACATATTTTCTGCCATCATTACCAAATATTGATATCTTAGTTTCGTCGTTCCATATCACTTGTTTTCTCTGACCTTCTGCCCATGCAATGTGTTCTTCAGTCCACTGTATTCGTTTCTTGTTCAGCAAGTGCTTTTTGGGGGGAATCCTACCTTTCATGCCAACCTCCGTTAGTCTTCTCTGTACCGTTTTTGTACTGACAAAAACATAGTTGCACCCAGTTCACTACTAATGGCCTCAGAGGACATCCATATATCCTTGAGGTAAATTCATTTTATTCTCTTACCATCAACAGCTGTTTTGCACTTTTTCTGGCCTTTTCCTTCTTTGTTTTGTATAGATTGTGTTTCCTGATAGCGTAAATAAAACTTTCGTACTTCTGATGTTGCCACATTCCCAAGAACTTCTGTCGCAATCGCTGCATACGAAAGACCATTTTCACTAACACAACAATCCTGGTTCTCTTTCTGGGTGACCAGCCACTCTTTTTCCTGGACGACATTGTTTTATTCAATTTTGAGACCATCAATAGCACTAAACCTTACGCAGAAACATCCAAACGTAATGGCACTTCAGTAACCAACTTTATTCTGCAAAAAGTAATACCCGATCTGATCTGTCCCACCTTCGAACATGACCTTGTACCGCCGTATAAACGACACCTGATAATTGGTCCTAAGAAAGACGATTCCGATTGTCTGGTAGTAGCTGCTACTACAAGCCAAATCTTGAATCTCGCTTATCTGTGCTTCTTTGTCTGACTGAAATTAGCGTAACGTTCCTTGTAATTCAAATATTGGACCTCTGATAAGTGTGTTGAAATCAGCATTAAATTTCCTTTTGTTTTATATATGAATTCTTGCACTGCGTAAAATATAACAATTTTTATAAGCATTCAAAGTTGAGAAACATACAAATTTCAAAAAGTGTCCGCAATTTTTGCCACCACTGTATGGTGTTCATACATGCTCAAAGAACGTATGATAGTTTAACCGCTTAAATTGTGGAAAGAGAAAATTTTTCTCTCCAACTTAGACTGATTTAAATCGAAACTGATATTATTTGAACATTTTGAGACAGAATCAATATAAAAAGTGTTCCTTATAATACAGTCTTATAGTTTAAAAATTCATCTGCAGATTGGACGGAACGTGGCTTGAAGCCGGACCCTTGCGCAAACAATGCCTCTGGAACAGCTCAAACAATTCGCTGGAACAGCCTATTTTTATAGTTTTGGAGTTTCATCACCTGGACCACAGTTTTGTTGCAACGAGGCGCAGTTTTGAAAGGAAATTCAATTTCAGAAATGGTCCGGCAAACAGTGCAATACAGGCACTGTTCGAAAAATTTCAGCGTACTGGGGACGTCAGTGACGACCGTGCTGGAAATGTCGGCCGCCCAATCACAGAAGTTTCAGATCCGAATGCTGCGGTCATTCAGCAGATCATCCAACAGCGACCTCAAGTTTCTGTTCGCTGTGTTGCTTGTCAGACTAGACTACGACGAATGACTACACACCGAATCATGCGTCAGAGCCTTCACTTGTTTCCTTACAAGATCCAGACTCGACAATCTCTGAGTGCTGATGTCATTAATGCACTCGAGACGTTCGCAAACGCTATGCTGCTGAAGTTGAATGCCTGCGAAATCAATGTCGGAAACATTTGGTTCTCTGACGAATCGTATTTTTTCTGGATGGCTTCATTAATAAGCAGCACTGGCGCATTTGGGGAACGGAAAATTTGCATGTAGCCGTACCTTCATCTATGCATCCACCAAAATTCATGGCTTGGACCGCCATTTCCCCCAGAGGACTTATTGGGCCCTTGTTTGGACACCAAACGATTACTGCAGCAAAATATGTGCACATCCTCCATGAATTCGTGGCCATTCAAAAAGCTTTGGAGGACGGTAGGAATAGCTCGTGGTTTATGCACAGCCACATCAAACGGCTGCAGTGTTCGATTTTCTCAGCGAACATTTCGGTGATCCTGCCATTGCCCTTGACTACGAGAAGAATACGCAAAGTGGCATGGATTGGCCTCCCTATTCGCCAGATTTGAATCCATACGATTTTTTTGGGGGGCGGATACTTGAAAGACCAGGTGTATCATCACAATCCACAAACTGTAGATGAACTGGAACAATACATATCTGCTGCTTGTCAAAACATTCAAACTGAAATGTTTGCACGGGCGCCTGCGAATTTTGTCCTCAGACTGCGGCACGTTGTTGCTGCAAACGGTGGTTATTTTGGAAACATTGTTTTATAGTTTTCCCCAGTCAGCAGCGCCATCTGTTCACGAGCTTTGTAACTAATTTTGAAAATCCGTGAGAATAAATTCCCTGGTTACCTATGCAGAATGCAGCAAACCGTGCATTTCTATTACCTTCCGTTTTTCTTTAATTGATTTTTCAAATCGTCGGTCATTTTTGGGACACACAGTATATATACAGGGGGATTTCTATTACACTGACACTACTCAGAGCCACCTTTAGCACGATCTATCAGCCGGAATTCCACCAAAATTGGTAGAGGGACTAAGGACAACATGGAAAAGAGTTTCGGTAAAAAAAAAAAAAAGTTTCAAAAGTCACCGATAGGAGAAGATACGGCGCTGTTGTTGTCGTCGCACCCGAGAATTTGCACAAAACCCAAGTAAAACATAAAAATGCAAATTCACGAATACGTAGTCGACAGAAACGCTAGTATTTCGGGCTATAACAATAAGGGGTGAATACCGAAAAAGTTGCAATAAGCAGACCAATGAGTAACAAAATAATTTCACTGCAACACCACTTTATAAAGCAAATTCACTTCTCCCTCCTTCAATGTGACCACCATCCTGGTGGACTACACATTGCATCCTGGACATAACGTTCTCAACGGCCGAGCGTAACATGTCATGACAGTCTAGGACAGGGGTTCTCAACCTTTCAGGCTCTGCGCCCCCCTTTCAACAGTGATGAGAGGTCACGCCTCCCCCTCCCCCCCCACCACCACTACCACCATATGTGGTCAATGCATGTAGTACAATCGGAATTTGAAACTGAAGCCGGTTATTAAATGAAAATATAGAGTAGATAATTTTATACAGAAAATTTAATATTACTACACATATCTTAATTTGGACCATATCATTATTAGAACATATGAAATCAAAGAATTAAATACAGATCAAATATATTTGAGGTAATCAAGGATCTAGATGAGGTTGGCATGTAATAAAAGTCACTTTCACAACATTAATGAGAGGGCTCACAATGTTTGTCCTTGACAAGTTTTTGAATATTAGGTTGTAACTGTTACAAAGCACACCTCAGGTCACTTTCAACGTCCAGACGTGCGACAATTATAGTGTTTTTACAATTACGACAATTATCGTGTACGACAATTATCGTATTCGTGTTCGTATGTCGAAAATATGTTATGATTAAATTGTGACCGCAAAATTGAGTACAGTAAATTACAGTTAGTTTTACTTTTTATTTTACTTTTTTAATCACGCCTCCCTTGAAATTCTTTTACGCCCCCCCCAGGGGGGGGCGCCCCCCAGGTTGAGAACCGCTGGTCTAGGATATGTTGACCTTTAGTGCCGTCAAGTTAGAGATTCCCCCAAGATACACCTTGAACTTTAAATAACCTCTCATAATGAAGTCGCATAGGAGATGTCCGGGGAGCTAGGTGACCATAAAAGTGGAAAAAAGCGCCTGATGACCCTTTCTTCTGTAAAGTAATAACGCAACAGATTCCGCACCGATCTTTATAGCCCAAAATACTGGTGCTGCTGTCGACTATGTAGTCATGAATTTGCATTTTGATGTATTACTGTCGTTTTATGCAAATTCTCTTGTGCGCCGAAAACAACAGCCCCATATTTTCCCCTGTTGGTGACTTTTTGAACTTTTTTTCATGGAAACTCTTTCCCATCTCGTCCTTAATCTCTCTATCAATTTTGGTGGAATTCCGGCTGATAGATCGCGTTACAGGTAGCTGTGGGTAGTGTCAGTTTAATAAAAATCACCCTATATATATATATCCATAAATTAAAAACACAATAAGTCATTGGATATGCTATTCTCTCAGAGAAATCTAGTTAAAAAAAACATAAGAATATCTCAGATATGTGAAATATTTAATTACTATTTTCAGACCCATTTCAGCAAGAAATGAGCTATGTTTTTGCCAGGCATTCCATGTTTAAATACTAAGATTACCATTCAAATATTTCGTCCTCATATCTTATTGTCCCACGAATCATAAGTAATAAATATCAGACATGCATATGCTTCCTAACCGAAATTCCCATTTTTCTGTTACCGTCGGATTTATAAACGAAATTAAAAGAAATGAGCTGCGTAAACAATGAAGCCCCGAGGACCAACCCGATATTTGTTGTACAGAGAGATATTTGCATTAGTTAATGAAAACTCTTCCTCGAGATGTTGTACAGCTCATCTCTTACGCTCGGCTCAGCGTTATGGAAAAAGAGCTCATGCATTAAGCTGGGGAATTATAATTATCGTCTTCTTCCTCCGCAAAAGTTTTCGAGAGCATTAAATGTTTATCTTTAGAATTACAATTAACTCTAGAAAACTGCGAGCAACTTTCGTTAGATGAAATCAGTTTCGATTGAGTTAATTTTTTTTATTCATTTATTTGTATGACAAGAAATATTACATATAAGAGATAACTTTTTTTCAACTTTCGTTATCAAGTTTTCAAACTGTAAATTGTTGTAAGATTTCTAGAGTTATGAGACTAGCAGATATTAAGGATGAATCAAGTAGTCTCTAGTGCGTTTTATTTTAAATGTTTGGTAGAAGAATACACCAGTATATCTGTTAAATGTATGCTGTATACACTGCTAGATATTTAAACTATGTATATATATATATATATATATACAGTGCAATCTCGATCTATCGTTTTTCAAGGGACCAATTGAAATGAACGATAAATGCGGGAAAACGATAGATGCGGAAACATAACAAAGCAATATGATCGTAGGGACTGGATAAATTGAACGACACATACGGAAAAACGATGGATCCGAAAACGATCGATCGAGATTCCACTGTATATATATATATACATATATATATATATATATATATATATATATATATATATATATATATATATATATATATATATATATATATATATATATATATATATATATGACTGCGGCGTATAAAAGCGCTTCCCTAGCTGGATTCATCATTTCCCGCAAGGATCTCAAACAGCATGGCATCGTTTCACCAATGTGGAGCTGGCCGACATGCATTTCATGTATGGCGCTGCACAAGGAAACTGATTAGCTGCTCAGAGGATGTACAGGGAGCGATTCCCGGATAGGAATCAGCCGGATTGTCGAACATTCGAGCGTCTTCATCGGGAGTTACGCACAAGTGGATCGTTTTATTCTTCTAGGCGTGGAGCTGGCATTGGAAGATATCGCAGAACTCCTGCAGTGGAAACCAGAATACTAACCACAGTAGAGGATAATCCTTCGACAAGCTCGAGATCTGTAGGACGTGCGTTGGGTGTGAGCCATTAAAGTGTTTTGAGGACTTTACATGAAGACGGAATGAATCCGTATCATTTACAGAGAGTGCAAGCAATGACCCCTGCCGATTATCTTCCTCATCTCAACTTTGCTCGTTGGTACCTACATCAGACTGCAGCCAATCCAACCTTCCCAGCAGATGTTTTATTTACTGATGAGTCTACCTTTACGCGGTCGGGTATGTTTAACAGCCATAATTCTCATCTGTGAGCTCATGGCAACCCACATGGCACAATAGCACACGCGTACCAAGAAAAGTTTTCCATTAATGTTTGGGCAGGCATTGTGCACAATAACTTAGTAGGACCGTACATTCTACCTAGTCGTTTAACTGGCCATACATACAACATCTTCCTACAGGAGGTTTTACCTGAACTTCGGGTAGATATTCCTCTAGCTGTTCCTATAGCTATTCCTCTATCCTCTAGATATTCCTCTTCCTGTAGCTGCAGACGAATGTGGTTCCAGCACGATGGAGCCCCATCTCACTTCAGTCAAAACGTCAGGAATCACCTGGACGTCAGGAACCATCTTTTCTGATGTACGCCGATCCATGCACCGTCGCTGTGAATCTTGTATCGCTGTTGATGGCTGCACTTTCGAGCACCTCTTGTAAACTGTTAATAAATTTTTCTTTTATTTTGTCTTTACTTGTCTTTTCAGTTTCCTTTGATTCATACTGATTTACAAGCTAGTGCTTTAATGTGTCATTACCGCACACACATTCCTATACGAAATATGCTTAATTAGGTCCCCTCTACCTACCTTTACATTTTTGACATATATTTTAGGACCACCCTGTATATATATATATATATATATAACAGTTTCTTAACTGACTGACTACCTGACTGACTGACTGACTTTAAACGCACAGACGAAACCGCTGGACCTAAAGGGCTGAAATTTTGCATTACGATACTTCTTAGGGTGTACGGGCGCACTAAGAAAGATTTTTGAAAAATTCTTCTTAGATTATTTTAATTAAATTTTTAAGCTGTTTTTGTAGCTTTTTTATGTTTGCATTTAAAATAATAATTTGAGGGTTATAAAATTTATATCACGAGAAAGATCCTAAAAATTCCTTTAAAATTAAATTTTTTCGAATCTTTATATTGATTTTCTGATTTTTGATGAATTTTTAAAGATTAACTTTTAGAATTTAATTTATTAAATGCTGAGCACGCGATTTCTTTTTCTGGTACTTTAAATAAATTTATCGCCACGTGCATAACAACCGAATAGAAAAAATTTTTTTTTCTTTCGAATGCAGCAGACGATTGGATATTATCCAAAAAATAAATATCCCTTACGATTTTTTTTGTATATATATATATATATATATATATATATATATATATATATATATATATATATATATATATACTTATTTACATCAATTGTATACATTGTTCGTCGTATTTATTATAAATATATATACAGTGGAATCTCGATCGATCGTTTACGGAATCATCGTTTTCCCGTATGTGTCGTTCATTTCCCTCTGTCTATTGCTTTGTTATGTTCCCGGATCTATCGTTTTCCCGTATTTATCGTTCAGTTCAGTCGGTCCCTTGGAAAACGATAAATCGAGATTCCACTGCACTTATTTTTTTTGGAATTAACTGCATACATTGACCATTGTATTTAATTTGAATGTACTCCGTAGCGAAGTGCGGGTTTTCAGCTAGTATATATATATATATATATATATATATATATATATATATATATATATGTATATATATATATATATATATATATATATATATATATATGTATATATATATATATATATATATATATATATATATGTGTGTGTGTGTGTGTGTGTGTATGTATGAAACCACAGAAGTTTCGCCTCATTACATCTTTATAAGCTGTTCAAAATTCATGTCGTTGTACATAAATCATTGAAAATGTTTGAAATTTTTCATTTCTGTTACGAAATTCATACATAATTGAGAATTTTATATTCGGTCGTGACACATAGAAGGTACTTAACATCTAAATTCAAAGAGAGAAAATTTTCAGACTGTTAAATTCAGGTACTACTTATCAGAGTTAGAAAAATTCTAGTCCTTTTTTGATACCTGTTTTCTTAATTAGCATTTAAAATATCAGTGTTTTATTTCATTAATATCTGTAAGTAATGAATATAAACACTTGTTAGAGTTTTATTGTATTTTTAACTATTCGACACATGATAGTCGAAACACAATTTTCAAATAAGAGAGAAAGGTTAAATAATAATCAGTAGTGATCATCATAACAGTTTTTTTACTCTTACAACTATAACTAAACAATTTTTTGAGAATAATCATAAATTTAGTCAGTATAACAGAGATAGGAATAAATTTTAATTCATCTATATATATAAAACTGTTCTGTAACTATCTGACTCACTGACTGACTGACATACAACGCCCAGACTAAACCGCCGGACCATAAGTGCTGAAATTGAGCATGGCAATTCTTCTTATAGTGTAGAGGTGCACTAAGAAATATTTTTGAAAAATTCTTCCTAGATTTTTTAAAATAAAATTTTTAAAGATTAATTTTATTTCATCAGAGACCCATAAAATCAAAACACATTTCATGGTATTCATAATGAAATGTCTAGACATAATTTTCAGAATTTCTATAGCTTGTCACTCTACCGAACCACGAAAGAGATACCCACAGATTTACCTGAATGTTATATTTGAATTGCTATTGTACATTCCTTCGGTCCTCATGTGTGCTGTTTTGAAGATATAATGGCAAATGCATTTTGTCGTGCAGTTATTTGATAATAAGGATTACATTGATGTAAGAGTATAATTTTGTACTCTGAGATTTGACAAGCTCCCTGAGAGCTTTAACGGTTTTACAACCCATAAAATACTGGAATTTCATTGAGCGAAAAAATCTGTCATGTTACATTGTTATCAATGGATTTCTTTTAAATATTTTTTCAAATTTTAATATAAATATTTAATATTGAATTTTTTATGCTTCTCTGCCAAGCTTGTTGAGTGAAAAGAGAAAAAAAATAGATGTAGAAAGTGTATAGGGTAAAAAAAATACTTAAAAACCATCATTGAAAATTTTGTTTATCATACAAACGATAGAATAATTAATTTCAGTATTCAACAACGAATAACTTTCCAAGGCTCAGCTGATAACTCTTATGCCATCACTTTCTGGTGTTAACACATTGCACACTGATCAGGGGAATTTCTCTTGCTTCCGATTCTAACTGTTGCAGCCGTTAACGAAAATCCTCGAGTTTTCATTGCTCCAACTTTAACGGCCGATTAGGAGAATCCTTGGGTTTTCATACTTCCGACTCTTACGACCGTTTATGAAAATACTTGCGTTTTCATTGTTAGACTCTTGTGGTCCTTTACCAGAATCTGCAGGGTTTCATTATTCCAACGCTTAAGGTTGTTTACCAGAATTACTGGTTTTTCAGTGTCCCAAATCTTACTGCCATTTAATCTACCATTTTGAATTCCACCAGTGATTTCTACCATTTGCAAGAATTCATTGTTTTTCATCTTCCCAAATCTTACTGTCGTTTACGAAAATTCTCGGTATTTCACTGTCCCAACTTTTACGACCGTTTACGAGAATCCTCGAATTTTCATTGTTCAAACTCATACAGCCCTTTACCAGAATCTACGGGTTTTCCTGTAGCCACTTCTTACGGTTGTTTACCAGAATCCTTGGGTTTTCATTATTCCAACTTTCATGGCCGTTAACGAGAATTCTCAGGTTTTAATTTTTCCAACTCTTACGAACGTCTACGAGAATTCTCAGGTTTACATTGTTGCATCTAGCTCTTCAGTACACCTATCAAGAAAACGACTAGTCTGCCACCGCAAAGTGTTAAGATCAAACATCAGTCGGAAAAGAAGAAGACTGTAGAAAGTGTTGATACCGTGGAAACTGTTCATTTAAAGAGGGGGAAATACTGGTAAATGGCAGAGAATGTTTTGTACAGGTACGTGCATGAAATGTAAGAGATTTCGCTGGGATTCACTGTCTCTGGGATTCATGTGTTCGACCAAACTTTAATCAATCTTCAACGTAGCTTTATTATGCAAAGACAGGAAAAAAAATGAGAAAAAAAAATCCATCAAATATAACTTTCTACCCATTCCTCGCTGAAACGGAACGTTTTCAAAAAACGAATTTATATTTCTTTTAATTGCATTTAGTTAAATACTTATTCACCGCTTTGTTTTAATCACATTAACAACTCGTATTCCTGTAATGAAGTCAATATTGTCCTACCTTTTCAGCGACAGGATGAAAGTGCGCTTTAAGCCTAGCTAAGTCAAAAACTTTCCCTTCTTTTCTATTAAAATGCAGGGCTATTTCGTTAAATTGTTTTTAGAATTATATTAAATTTTTACAGTACAATACAAAGAGGAGTAAATGTCCTTGTGTATTTTTTACGTATTTCCTTAATAGAAAAAATGACAAAAATTCTGACTTATTTTTCCTGAGATATTTTCGTTCTGGTCGTGTGCAGTAGAGTATTTAAAATGATATGTGATCTATTTTATTGTGATAGTTAATTTAATATACAATACATAACGTTAAAATCGAAATACATTTCATCAAAAATAAATAATTATATATACACACACACACACACACACACATATATATATATATATATATATATATATATATATATATATATATATATATATATATATATATATATATATATATATATATATATATATATATATATATATAAACTAGCTGAAAACTCGCACTTCGATACGGAGGACATTCAAATTAAATAAAATGGTCAATGTATGCAATTAATGCCAAAAATTAAATAAATAAATATATATTTATAATAAATACAACGATCAATGTATGCAATTGATGTAAAAAATACAAAAAATTATTTTTATAAAATAATCGTAAAGGATATTTTTATAGACAAAATAATGTAGAAGAAAATATTCAAATTAAATCTAATAGAACATACTATAGAATATAGTACAAATAATGTAGTACAGTTTGAGGAACTTAACTTTTACTGTATTTTAATATTTTTTAAATAATGTCCAATCGTCTGCCGGATTAGAAGGGAAAAATTTTTTTTTTGTCTATTTTGTTATCATGCACGTTACGATAAATTAATTTAAAGTGTCAGAAAAAGAAATCACGTGATCGGCATTTAATAAATTAAATTCTAAAAATTAATCTTTAAAAATTCACCCAAAATCAGAAAATGAAGATAAATATTCGACAGAAATTTCATATTAAAGGAATTTTTATGATCTTTCTTGTTATATAAATTTTATAACCCTCAAATTATTATTTTAAATGCAAACCTAAAAAATCTATTAAAACAGCTTAAAAATTTAATTTAAAAAAATCTAAGAAGAATTTTTCAAAAATCTCTCTTAGTACACAACTGCACTATAAGAAGAATCGGCGTGCAAAATTTCAGCAATTTAGGGCCAGCGGGTTTGGTCTGGGCGTTGTATGTCAGTCAGTTGATCAGTCAGTCAGTGAGTCAGTCAGTTACGGAACTGTTTTATATATATAGATTAGCTGAAAACCCGCACTTCGCTACGCAGTACATTCAAATTAAATACAACGGTCAATGTATGCAATTAATGGCAAAATAAATAAATAAATAAATAAATAAATATATGTATATATGTATAATAAATACGACGATCAATGTATACAATTGATGTAAAAAAACAAAAAATAATATTTATAAAAAAAATCGTTAGCGATATTTTTATAGACAAAATAATGTAGAAGAAAATATTCAAATTAAATCTATTAGGACATTCTAAAGAATTTAGTACAGTTTGAGGAAAATTTCTTTTACTGTATTTTAATATTTTTTTGGATAATGTCCAATCGTCTGCCGCATTAGCAAGGGAAAAATATTTTTTGTCTATTTCATTGTTATACACGTGACGATAAATTTATTTAAAGTACCAGAAAAGGAAATCACGTGATCAGCATTTAATAAATTAAATTATAAAAATTAATCCTTAAAAATTCACCAAAAATCAGAAAATGAAGGTAAAGATTAGAAAAGGACTTCATTTTAAAGGACTTTCTATGATCTTTCTTGTGATATAAATTTTATAACCCTCAAATTATTATTTTAGATGCAAACGTAAAAAAAGTTAGTAAAACAGCTTAAGGGAATTTTACATACTATGTTTTGCAAAATATCATTCGTACACTTTAAATATCCTAAAAAAAGCAGAACTTTATTCGGCATTATTTAATTCTGAGATTTATATTTACATAGCTTTCATATAAAAGAACATAAAAAGGGTTCAAATAAAGAACTTATCAAAATTTTTGTAAATTTTTGTTTGCTCTCTGTTTAACGACTTTCAAGGGACCGTGAAAAATCGTCCTAAAGTAGAGATCGCCCTTAAACAGAATTTGTGAAAATATGGCATTTCCCATAACGTCGGAGGGGCCGGGACTGGGAAATATCGTCTTTAAATAGAGATCGTCGTTAAGTAGAACGTCGTTAAACAGAAAGCCAACTGTACTACTTCTTTAGCTCAACTTTTTCGATGAAAAACACTTCAACCTTTTACCCATCCCATCAGCATTGTGTGTGGATTTTAAATACAGTAACCACCCCTTATAGTGATCAGTGGTTAGAAGAATCGACCGTTTATAAGAATCAATATCGCAAAAGCAAAAACAAATGTATTATTTCCATGTTAAAATTTTCACGTTGGGGAATCAATCCAACGGTTTCAAGAATAAGCTTACAACCCTTCTCCTTCCTTTCATTTTTCCAAAAACGCAACCTAACCCCTCAAAAGGCTCGAAGTTCTTTCTTTATTTTTTTAAAGAAAGAGTGATAAGATGGGATGGAATACAGTCGTAAAATGCGTCCCTTTCTTTGTTAGACATAACATAGTAGTTTCCACTTGAATGCTTTAGCAGAACACTGTCTTATTAGCTTGACCCGGGGAATTCTTTATCCGTCCGGGTCCGATTTTACTTTTCTCCACTGACAAACAGAGACTCTTTTTTTCCACCTCCCACATGCTGGTTGCGGCTTCCTGGACCCTGAAACACATAAATCTTTTGCGAAATGTCCACTATCACTTAGGCAATCGTGACATTAGTAGATTCAGCACGTTATCAAACCGTGTAACGTAAGCTAGAAGGCGAATCTTCATCTGAGACTATTGGTATTGAAAGACGTATAAACAGCTTCCTGAAAACTTCTTTACTACCATTTTCAAACTACCATAGAAAACTTTTTCATGCTTGCTTCCTGTATTTGAAATGTTAAAACTGTTAAGCAGGTATGTTGTAACATATATAGGAATTGTTTCTTCTCTTACTATAATTATGTGTATCTATTTATAGGTCTAGAAGTTAAGTTGTATTTTAAAATTATAATTATAAAAAATAATTTTAATAAAAGATAATTAACGTAAATTAAAGAGTATTTTATGGTAAATTATCTAACATATGTATATATAGGTGTGTGTGTGTGTGTGTGTCATAGGGACATGGCAATAGTGTCAAGGAGAGGGGCTGGAGAATTGAAAATTATGGGACGAAACAAAAGAATTGCTAAATGTAAGAAAGAAACATGGCAAATGACGGGCAATAAACGAGAAGTGGAGAAAACCAACAATAAATCGAAACTAAAGATAAATATTGTGCTAGTAGGGAGAAATAAAAGTATAAGATAAAAGTTCAAGAGAGTGAATTGCAACGAGAAGAAGAAAAGAAGGAGGGAAAGACGAAATTTATGATGGTTGTAAAACAGATCACCCTGCTTGATGTCGGAGCATGGGAAAAGTTAAGTTAGAAGGATAATTTTATAAATCCCGCCCTCGATGCGCATTGGTGAAAAGGGGATTGAGAAGAGGCAGCCACAGACGAATGACGATGGCATGGAAATAATATGGCCAATGAAAATTGTAAGAGGCGGAGTCAGCATTAATAATAATAAAAAAATAATTTTAAATAAGACAGGGAGGCAAAATAAGAGGAGAGTTAGTTAGAAGTTTGAAAAAGAAGGAGTATCAACTAACAAGTATGGACAAAGCGCCCCAGTGTCCTTTACCGTGGGTTTGCAATGAGTGAAGGAGCCCTATTACCTACGAAGAGGGTGCACCAGTTTCCTGTATAGAGTGCCTGCAATGAGTGAAGGAGCCCTATAACCTACGATGAGAGTGCCCCAGTTTACTGTGTAGAGTGTCTGCAATGATTGAAGGAGCCTTGTACCAGACGAAGAGAGTGCCCCAGTTCTAGTGCGATGATAATACAGCGAAGTTCGTTCTTACGAGTGCCAGATACCCATCCAAGTGATCTAATAATCATCTGTCGAGGTACAGTCTTTTGTGTTTCCCGTTCATATTACCGTCATTGCTTCTCATTGTGTAGCCTTAATAACTAATATAGAGCTCGAAGAGGAAGTGATTTGAGTATAGAAGGTTTCATGAGATAGATGATAATTCGTAAAAAACAATTTAGTTAACATGATGCTATGCTTGTATATGAGTATATAGCAGTAAATTGAATAAGGTTAATATGTGTGATTATGCTTATAAATTATATCATAATAATTGAATGAATTAAATATATGTGTCGTAGGCAGTTTACTTAGTAGGAATGAAGTTGTGAGTAATATGTGTAGATGAAGTTTGAAATATTATCATAATAATTGAATGAATTAAATATATATGTCGTAGAGAATTAACTTAGTAGGAATGAAGTTGTGAGTAATATGTGTAGATGAAGTATGAAAAATTTAGTAGGAATGTATTATACATATATGTGTTTAATAATCAATAAATTAATTTGTCATATTAAACCAGAGTTGTTTCCATCATTTGGGAATCACAATGAATGCAATGTACTAACCACAATCTTTGACCAATCAATTAATTAATTAATCCAAAATCCACCTTAATTAATATAATTAATTATTAAGAAATTCTCTCGAACAAAATATATATTAAAAAATCAACTATAATTTCAATCACCGTCACAGTGTGCTTGTCCAATAACCTAAATTTCGGCTATAAGAATCAACCGCTTATAAGAATCAAAAACAGTAATAACAAACGTGATTCTTATAAGCGGAAATCACTGTAATATTTAACTTTAACTATTGGAAGTAAATTAAGTCTATAAAGATAAAAATAACTTGAACTGAATAAAGTTTACGGTAAAGGAGAAAGTACCTTACAATTCCGTTCATATACGTACTAATAAAACAAGTTGAAAGCTCTTTTAAAGTTTTAACAAGAAGCCATAGTGCATTTTTTAATACCTAAAATTTTCTTATGTAATTCCTTTACTGTTATTTGTTTATGAATATTCTTTTGTGACTCATTTATTCTACTTTAATTGCTCATCTTGTGTTCTCAAAAAATCTTTTAAATTTTAATGCATTCCTACTGAGTATACTATTTGATGTATGGTATTCTTTAGAAACCAAAGGTGTAAGGTGTCATAGAGTTTTCTACACAAGCTATGAAGCATAATGAAAAAAATACATAACATATTCTTATATAAACTCTTTATTGTTATTTCAATGTGAGTATTCTTTTGTAACATATACTAATTTATTTGCTTCACTTGTGCTCTCAAAAAAGCCTTTAAAGTCTAACGCATCCCTTCTGAGTATACTATTTGATGTATGGTATTCTATTGAAAGCAAAGGCGTAATGTGTCATAGCGGTTTCTACATAGACCATAAAGCATAATGAAAAAAATACATAAAATATTATAAATAATTTATTGTTATTGGAATATGAGTATTCTTTTGTAACATATACTACTTTATTTGTTCCACTTGTGCTCTCAAAAAAGACTTTAAACTTTAACGCATCCCTGCTGAGTATACTATTTGGTGTATGGTATTCTTTAGAAATCAAAGGTGTAAGACAATTTTGTGTATGGTATTCTTTATAAATCAAAGGTGAAGACAATTTTGTGTATGGTATTCTTTAGAAATCAAATGGGTAAGGTGTCAAAAGACGTTTCTACAGAATCCATAGAGCATAATGAAAAAGAGACAGAACGTATTGTTATATAAATACTTTATTGTTTTTAGAATATGAGTATTCTTTTGTAACATATACTACTTTATTTGTTCTAATCGTGCTCTCAAAAAGGACTTTAAACTTAAACGAAGCCCTTCTGAGTATAGAATTTGGTGTATGGCATTGTTTAAAAACCAAAGGTGTAAGACACTTTTGTGTATGGTATTCTTTAGAAACCAAACGTGTAAGGTACCATAGAGGTTTCTACACAAGCCATGAAGCACAATGAAAAAAACACATAACATATTGTTATTCTTTAGAAACATTTCATGGCATAGAAACCAAACGTGTAAGGTACCATAGAGGTTTCTACACAAGCCATGAAGCACAATGAAAAAAACACATAACATATTCTTATTCTTTAGAGACATTTCATGGAATTCTTTAGAAACCAAATGTGTAATGTGTCAAAAGACGTTTCTACAGAATACATAGAGCATAATGAAAAAGAGACAGAACATATTGTTATATAAATACTTTATTGTTTTTAGAATATGAGTGTTCTTTTGTAACATATACTACTTTATTTGTTCCAATCGTGCTCTCAAAAAATACTTTAAACTTAAACGAAGCCCTTCTGAGTATACAATTTGGTGTATGGCATTGTTTAAAAACCAAAGGTATAAGACACTTTTGTGTATGGTATTCTTTAGAAACCAAACGTGTAAGGTACCATAGAGGTTTCTACACAAGCCATGAAGCACAATGAAAAAAACACATAACATATTCTTATATAAATTCTTTATTGTTATTAGAATATATGTATTCTTTTGTAACTTTTGCTACTTTATCTTCTCCTCTTGTTCTATCAAAAAAGCATTTAAACTTTTACACATCCCTTCAAGAATGTTTGAGAGTTTACTAATCCTTGTATCGTATTCTTCAGAAATGTAAGGTGTAAGCTACCTCAGAGCCTTCAACACAAGCCACAAAGCATGAAGAAAAAAAAATAAAAATAAACTATTCTTATATGTTTTCTTTGTTTTATTTATATATAAATATTCTTTTGCAACTCATTTATACTAATTTATATTTTCAACATAAACTTCCAAAAAAAACCTTGAAACTTTTGGGCATCCCTTTAGCAATGCTTGAGTGTTTACTATTTGGTTTTTGGTATTCTTCGGGAATGCAAGCTATAATCTGTCTTAAAGGTTTGAACAGAATCCGTAAAACATTAAGGACTTTAAATAAATGGTGCAAAATCAAAAGTAGGAATTCTCAATTTTTTTTTCAAAATTAAGTTAAGAATACTTTCTTATTGTATTTAAATAAGTTAAAAAGGAAAATCTTTGGAAAATTGCCTACTAATAAAACATAACGTGAGAATTTTTCTAAATTTTATTTCAAATTTGTATCGTGAAAAATGCATAATATATATTTGCTTCTGATTGAATAAAAAAACATGTTTCGAGATTTCTAGTTTTGAGCCTGCATCCCTTAAATGCACTTATATAAATTCTTTATTCTTATTATTATATAAAAATTATTTTATAACTCACTATAACTACTTTATTTGTTCAACTTAACCCACAAAAACTCCTTAGGCATTTTAAGCATTGCTTCAGAAATGGTTCAGAGTTATAGTAACGTTAAAATTAACTATCTCATATATATTAAATCTATAAAGATAGAAACTGCCTGAACTCAATTGAAAGGATATAAGTTTCACGAATAAAAAGAGAATATGACATTTTTTGGTATTTGGTATTTATTACAATATTATGTTGTAGTAGAGCTTTGACAAGAAGCCATAAAGCACAAAGGAGGAAAAAAAATACATAAAATATTCCAAACACCAGAAGATATAAATTTTACGTTGGCTTCCATATTAGTTACATCACATTCAACAAATATATGTAGGACGAAAAAAATTAAATCGGAACTGAAAGGTAGGTGAAAATTGTTATTTACTTTAAGCGAATATCATGATATTGGAAAACGTGTATAACAATTTTCAGAACACTAGAAAATTTCAAGTCGCTTATTAATGCTTAAAATAAAAGTATAAGATAAAAAAAATAAATAAAAACAGTTATTATTTGTCGAATCTTAATATCTACTCCCATTAGGTTATGATTTTTTTTCGTCGAATAAATACTACCAAAAGGTACAGTAAGTGCAACTTCATTTATCTGATAACAGTTAAATACCTTAAAATTATTTTTGTATTTTCCGATGTTGGATTGACCAGTTGAAATATAATCTTTAAGTGATTTACAAAGTTTTTATTTACTAAATTACAAATCATCTTATTGCAGCCCTATTATAGTATTAGGGTCTGTGCCATGCATTTTCCTGGAGATGGCCGAATGGCTAGAGTGCTGGCATTCGGTTCAGATCCGTGGGTTCGAGCCCCACTGTTGGCAAGGACGTTTGTAGCCTTTCAGAAACGACTTTAAACTGTAGGTCCTGGTCTAATTAAACCTCGAATAGCAAAAAGTTGACCGTAACGCTGTAAATCAAACCTATTCCATGTAGATGACCCCTTTTAACCCTACGAGTATTTGAGATGCATTTTTTCCGTCATATACTTTACCTGAAACGTGTTTGTGTCAGGTTATTCTACCCTTAAATTTCGATTTATAAAGTGTCTCAGATGGTACAATTTCGACGATTTTGAACAACAGACTAGAGGATTGAATAATTCGCCAGACACGCTTTTCCCCGCTGAAAGAGAGAGAAAAAACGTCTAATGCTTATAGAAATAAACCCTATTTTTATTAATAATTTTCTTATACGCATAGAGGTTTCTACCTAATCGTGAATAGAAACATGGTTTCTCCTTGTTCTATATTTTAAATTGCTTCTTTAATATGAGGTATAATTGGGATAAAGTATAAAATCCAGGGATTATCTTGCAATAAATAAAAGCAAGATTATGTTATTGAAGTCTAATTTTTATTGATTTTATTCAATCCTCCGTTATGCATTTATCTACAAAACATCTGAATTTCTGGATGTGACATGATTGTGATAATGTAACACGTCTAATTCAAGATATAGTTGTGATACAATAAAAATTCTAGGGATTTTCCTGCTCTAAATAAAAGAATGACTTTTTTTCATATTAAATCTAATATTATTGGTTTCATTCCATCACCCATTTCATTCATATTCTAACATCTTTATGTAAGTATAAAATCCAGGGATTATCTCGTACGAAATAAAAGCAAAATTCTTTTCATCTGAAATCCAATTTTGTTGGTTTTAATCTATAATCCGGTATGTAAATATTTATCTACAAAATGTCTAACTCTTGGTATACTTGTGATATGGTTGTGAAAAATCATAAAATCAAGGTTAGTATCCTGCACTAAATAAAAGCAAGATTCTCTTTAAGTAAAATCTAATTTTATTCGTTTTATTTTAATATCCGGTATGTAAATATTTATCTACAAAAGTCTACCTCCAGGATGTGATATAATTGCTATAAAGTAAAAAACCCATGAATTATAAATCTATTATCTTGTTTTAAATAAAAGAAATATTCTCTTTTTCTGAAATATAAATTTATTGGCTTTATTCTAGCATCTGGTATGTAAATATTCATTCACAAACCTGTCTAATTCATGATATAGTTATAATAAAGTTGTGATAAAGTAAACAATCTAGGGATTATCCTAGACTAAACAAAAGAATGATTTTTTTTCCATCCGAAATATAATTTTATTGGTTTTATTCCATTACCAGGCATGTATCTACAAAACGTCTTAATACTGTATGTGATATAACCGTGATAACGTATAAAATACAGGGATAATCGTGCACTAAATATGACCAAGATTATCTCTATCTGAAATCTAATTGCAATTGTTTTATTCCATCATCGTTATTTATCTACAAAAGTCTACCTTCTATATGTACTGTAGTTGTGATAGGGCACAAATTCCAGGAATAATATTGCTCTAAATAAAAGCAAGATTCCCTTCATCTGAAATTTAATTTTATGGGTTTTATTCTAACATCCTTTAGGAATAACTCATGATATATTTGTGATAAAGTATAAAATCCAGGGATAACCTTGCATTAAATAAAAGCAAGATTATCTCCATCTAAAATCTAATATAATTCATTTTATTGTATCAACCAGTATGTAAATATTAATCTAGAAATGTCTACCTCTTGTATGTGATATAGTTGTGATAATGTATAAAATCCGGTGACTATCCTGCACAAAAAATAAGATTTTTTACATCCGAAATCTAATTTTATTGGTTTTAATACATCTTCAGGTACGTATTTATCTTCAGAAGTCTAAATCCTGGATGTGATATAATTGTGATAAAATCGAGGAAAAATATTGCACTAAATAAAATCAAGATTCTTTTAATCTAAATTCTAATTTTATTGGTTTTATTCTAACATCTTTATGTAAATATTTATGTATACAAAATTCTAACTAATGATAAAGTTGTGAAGTAGTTGTGATATGGCTGCGATAAATCATAAAATCCAGAGATTATACCGCACTAAATAAAAGAACGAATTTTTTCATCTGAAATCTAAATTTATTGGTTTTATTCTGTCATCCGCTATGTATTTATCTACAAAACGTCTAACTCATGAATGTGATATAGTTGTAATAAAGTATAAATTCCAGGAATTATTTCGCATCAAATAAAAGCATGATTTCCTTCCTCTTAAATCTAATTTTATTGGTTTTATTCTATCACCTTGTATGCATTTATCTACAAAATGTCTAGCTCTTCGATAGATGAAGATATTAAATTTAATATGCGTTACCACGCAGCGAAAAGCTAGATCATTAATTGTAATGGTAACTGCCAATCTGCAATAATGCTATGGTTTATCTCATATTTTATACTCATTAATGACGTGACAACATTGTAACTATGCATTTTATGGATTAAAGGCCTCATATATTACGCCAGTAACCCAACTAATTTTCCTCTGATTAATAACTATATTTATTTAGTACAATGTGGCAACAAAGCTCTTGTACAGATATATATAAATGTAATAAAGTATTATAATTTAATAAATATTGACAACGTTGAACTTAATCAGGTTAATGCTGTCCTCTCAGCTGTGAAATTTCATAGCCTTATTTGGAAAAGAAAGCAACATCCTCTTTTGTAATCAGAATGCTGCGCCATCTAGAGGAGTATGTGTTAATTTTAAATACCACTCGTACGAAATACTTTATTCTTCTTCATTTGCCATAATCTGTTCATTTTTATTTTCTGTCTATAAACTTTTATGTAGAATTTTATCTCAGTATTCTGTAACTTCAGATAGATGTGTTTTAGCACAGCTGTTAAGAAGATTAGATTGCCGCTGTTAGCAATTCCACGCCATACCGTGTGATAAATGTGGATTACTGATGTAAATAGTATGTCAGCTGGGAGAGAAATGATGAATTATAACTAATTGAGATGTTGCTAATTTCATAAGTAATGGTAATGTAACTAATAATAGTATTAATTTGAAGAATATAACGTATTTCCCCCTTTAACGATAAAGAGCGGATTTTGAGACGTATTCAATCGGCCGATAACGAACATATTTCTTACCTTTTATGTAAAGAAGTCAGCTTAAATTGTTGTTTTCATGGATTTATCGAGGTTGTGATCTAATCATATGGTAATTAAACATACTGTTTGAAGGTTTTAAGTACGATTGTAAAGCCAACAGAAAGGTGAAAACGAATGAGAAAGGACTATACGGGCAATAGCTTCGAAATTCCCTTTGCCTACATGTTTCAATAATGACCATCCAAACGTTATGGGGTTATAGAGTTGTATACCACATGTTTTAATTGGCTAATGGGTAATTTTGAAAACCCGACAGCAGCCGAGAGAGTACTAAATGTAACTGAAGATAAAATAGATTCACATTTGAATTTTAAATTGGAGGAAACACAGGCGTCCACTCAACTCAATAGTAAAACAGAAAATTCGATAATAATGAGTAACACTTTATCTATAACTTGGTATATATAGAAAAAATTTATCTAGATCTTGTTTATTTCGTACCTACAAATTCACCAGATTTCTTTCTTATACATTTCACATACATGCATACATATACTATATATACAACATGCATTTTTTCACATGTATTTTACTTGTTGATAGCTTATTTATAATGAATAGAATTCAAAATTACACTGAGGATAACCTAGTACTCAGGAAACAAAATTCAGACAGTTTCTAGCTTTTTAAAACTAGTATATTGATCACTTAAAAACGGGTTCCTTTCTTTTCCTACAAAGTACATTTTACATATATAGTTTTCCAATATTTGTTCATTTAATTAATTTTACATAGATAGATTTATATAGATGGATTTATATATATAGTTTCACATTATCAGTAGAATTATTTTTCATGTATTTTACATACTGCAAACCCATTTGTAATTCACAGGAATCAAAACTACTGTGATGAGAACCTAATACAATGGAAACAAAATTCAGAGAGTTTACATCTTTTTAAAACTAGTCTATTTATCACTTAAGTGCAGATTCCTTTCTTTTTATACATTGTACATTTCACATATATAAAAAAGTATAATTCATCTAATTAATACTACAAATTGAAGAGAAAGTTTCGATAATTTTGATCGTTGGTCTTTCATTTCCATATTTATTTTCCAAAAATCTTCAAATGTTTATTATCTGAATATCTTCACACACACACACACACACACACACACACACATATATATATATATATATATATATATATATATATATATATATATATATATATATATATATATATATACAGAGGCTGTTCACACATTTTTTAGACGATGTATATTGTATTCACAAAACTAAATTACATAAAATTCTTGTGTTTTAAATGTTCGATTTGGCATCCCTTATTTTGAACTATCTTTCGACACCGCAATTTCCAGGATAATAATGCCTTTTGAAGTGTCAGAAGAGGTATTCAATCCCATTCCTCCTGAACAGCTTTCCAGAGTCCTGTAAGGGTTTTGGGACGACGTTTGGATAATGCAGATTTTAAAAGTCCGAAAGCACAAAAATCCATAGGTGACACATCGGGAGATTTAGTAGGGATATCAGTGAAGGGTATGGCCTTGATACCAGTTTTTTGTTCCATTTCTTTTAGGAAATTTACAGTGGATTTTGATGTGTGACTGCTAGCTTTGTCCTGCTGGAGTCTCACAGATTGATGGCACTGTGGGTAAGGCGATGGTATTTCATTCAGAAAAATTGGCTATAAAATATGTTCCTGTTAGTATTTGGAGTTAATCTTGACATTTTTTTCCACTCTCTTTATTTTCAACTTGCCATTTTAAGAAAAACCAGCAACAATCATGAATCCCTTTGAAAAACTTTCTTTCGATTCTTTGAACCATGTACTTAAATTTTTTTCTCTCTTTTTATGATAATAATTGGCTCTTTGTTTGTTGCAATACACCCATGATTCATCTATTGTGACAATTGTTTTCCATTTTTCTTTGGATAAGTGTTTCTCATATAGAATTATGCAGCGTGTCCTGTGTTCAGCGATATGATTTGGAAGAAGACGATGCACGTTGCGATTTTTTGCTTTCATAAGATTTAAATCAACGTTTATCATTTTGTTTACAGTGGACACCGAGCATTTTAATGATTTTGCAACTGTCCTTTGACTAGGGGGATTTTCTTTTTACATTAAACAACGTACCTTTGCAATAGTCGAAGATGTCCGTTTTTTCCTTTGATACTTGTTTGGAATTTTTGTCCCACTTGAGGCTCCAATTTGACGTTTTTTTCCTTTCTTGTTGACGATATTACCTATCGACGCTTTAGATATCACAAAATCATGACTCTCACATCATTTTTGGATAACGGAGTATGCATATTTCTCTTCGGAAAGACCATAAATGTAGCCTTCGAACCACTGCTTTGCTAAAAACGCCACTTTGAATAAAAACAAAACTTTCAAGCCGCAGATGATAATTTTGGCTTTTAAAAACATAGTACAATTGCAATTATTTTTTGCAGCAAACGTTTTTTTATTACCGCTTACCAAAATCGTCTAAAAAATGTGTGAACAGCCTCTGTATATATATATATATATATATATATATATATATATATATATATATATATATATATATATATATTCATATATATATATATATATATATATATATATATATATATATATATATATATATATATATATATATATATATACATATATACATATATATGTATATATGTATGTATATATATATTAAGGTGCTTATGAGAAAGTTTCTATCTAATTTTGCTCTTAGGGTGCTTCGTCTTTTAAAATATTTGCCAAAAAATATACTTAGTTCCAAAAAGCGATGACGTGAATAAGACTTTATTGTGAATCGAGGGATATTTATCTATAGGAACATAGGTCTTATGAAATTTGTAAATTTGTAGGGTCGCATTCGTGGCTGTCAAGGGTCGTGTGTGGCCCTTGATTGGCGCGGGTTGGATAAGCCTGCCCTGAAGGATACCCACAAATAAAACAAAGGCAGTGATGTCATCAAAGGCAGTGATGAAACATCCAATGATCATCGAGCAAGAATTTTCACATGGCAGAAAGTAGTTGATCACAAGAATCTCCTTGGAAAGATCCTTTGAAATGATGATTATCCTATCGTAAAAATTGATTTTGTATAGTTTCAACATCAGTTATCCTCAACATGGTAGAAAATTTTGAATCCCAAACATGTTCAAAGTCAGTAACTAGAACATTATTTTCGAAAAAAATTTCTATGCATACAGAACTCCTTGTTATCCGTTGTCAAATTTTCCATGATTCACAAAAGATCTGGTTCGGTATATAGAAAAATTTAAAAAAATTATGTCAACGTAACTGCTTTAGAAATAAATTTTAAAGACTTTTTAAGAAGAAAAGTGAAATTTATAACGTTTCATTAGTTTAGGTAATAGCTCTTTATATCACTTCATGTAGTTGTTTTATAAACACAGAACAGTGCTATTGTTTTAATAATACAGGATTATTTCTGCATTGTTTAATTTTTTAAATTAAAACTCTAAAACTGTCACTTAGTGACGGAAAGGCAACATTTACATCCTTAAAAAATCGTGATATAAAAGGGTTATTTACTTCTGCACGCAGATCTCTTTGCAATAGAAGCAATGAAAGAGTGAATCAGACAACTGTATCTAAATTCAGATGTAAGGTAAATAAACGAACTAACTCTCTCTCTCTATAAATATATATATATATATATATATATATATATATATATATATATATATATATATATATATAAATTTATAAATTTATATAGATACATAGAAACATAAGAGACATGACATGTTCTATATCTCACCTAACAATACCTTTAACAGAATATCTATTAGCATTGATAATCGAGAGCTTAGTTCATTATTTTTGTGTATATACATTTTAAATCAAAAGTTCAAGCAAATTTGATTCATATTCATAACAAGATCTGAACAAATAGAAGCAGATTTCCTGGAAAATCTTTTATAACATTTTTTAATTATAAATCATTTTATGAATTTTAGCTTTTGTCAAATACGCTCCAGAAACGTTTAATAGAAATATATTTCTCATTTTCAACAATTATAAATTACGAAATTCAAAGGAGTGCAGATCAATACCTGGCTAATTAAATAAGCAGAATTCCAAGTTTAATTCCCTTGCTGACGAGATTTATTAAAGCTACGCTTTTAGACCTGTTCCCATATTTGTTTTAGTTACTCCGAGATGACGCTAATTAATCTCATTTGCAACGAGCCTCGCCTTCTTGATACAAAATTTCTGAATAATATTAAATACTTTATACTTATTTTTAGACTCGCGACATGCGCTTACTCTTTCTCCAACACGTTTTGAGATTTAATTACATTTAAAAAATAGCTGAAAATTTGTAAACGCGTGACTTATGACTGAATTTATTCATATTCATTATTAAAGAAAATATAACTACAGTGTACTCCCTATTAGTCGAGTTAATGTAGGAGATGTGTAGAACGAATATTCAAAAAACACGAAAAATCCGATTTATGTTAAATTTTACTGCAATTTCAAAAAATAATACTACACACGCATTCCTATCTTATTAATTTAATTTGCTCATGTATTCTGGAATTTTCGTTTAGTTTTACGAAATTTTTGGTATGTTTTTATGAATATCACAGGAAAATTCCCTTATACAAGGTCATCGGAAAAGGTGACTGTGCACACCGTGAATGACAATCAACCTTTCGGATATTGCGAGGCAGTAGAAGCTATATTAAACTTTTCCTTCCGGGGTGGGATAGTGTACAGGGTCAAAGAATGAATATATATATATATATATATACAGGTGGTTGTCAAAATAATGTAAACACTAATAAGCATATTGAAAACCTTTAATAATACGGTGAAGAATCACCTCTGTCATGTAATACCACCTGATTCACCTTGGAATTGGATTATAGAAGTCATGAATAGTGGTTAAGAATATACATTCTGTCACAAAAAAATATATGCACTCAGAAGGAAACGAGCTACTATCACGAAACTTAACATGTATGTAGTGTATGAGGAGATAAGCAAATGATTACAAATTCAGAAGAACAGACCGTTTTATTGAGAACACGTGGCATGAAAAAGGTTACAAATCAGTAAGAAGTAAATCCAGCTCTGGCAGCTTTACAAGCCGAAACACCGCGTGTCATCGAATCTATGAGGTCACCTATGACCTCCCGCGAAATATCATGCCATAATCTTTGCAACTGGGCAGTTAATTCACCAGTATTCCGGAACGGCTGCAGTTGCCTTCCAAGCACTTTCCAGATGTACTCTATTGGCGAGAAGTCTGGTGACCTGGTAGGCCATGGGAGTACGTCATATCCTTGAAGACATTGTTGGGAGTCGCTCAGTATGTGGACGAGTGTTGTCTTGCTGATAAATGGCCCCTGGGCAACTTCATAGCATAGGCAATACAACTGGCGTTAAAATCTCGTCCACGTAACTGCGTGCCGTCAAAGTGCGTTAAAGGACGACTACAGGTGATCGTGGGTCCCCAAATCACTCCCCACACTGTCATACCTTGTGTAATTGCCATATGCCTCTCGACAACAAATGCCGGATCGGACCGGTGGCCTGGCCGCCTCCACATGCGTATGCGCTGGTCATCAGCATTGAGATTGAATCAGGATTCAGCGCTGAAGATCACACGCCTCCATTCGGTGACACTCCAGCTTGCCCGAGGTCGGCAAAAATCCTTCGATACTGCCTATGATGTGGGGTCAGTGGTATACGTCTTAATGGACGTCGGCTCCTTATACCTGCTTCGGCCAGTCGTCTCCGAATGGTTGCCTTTCATACCACCGGATGTCTGGAAGGTGGTAAATGGCGTCGAACCGATTCTTGCGACGTTGCTGGTGCGAACGTGGCCGCTCTTATGATTGCGCGATCCTAGCGCATTTGTGTTCCTGGGACGCCCTGACCCTCCGTGACGGTAGACTATCCCTTCCGTGATCCATTGATGCCATCACCGAACAACTACCATATCTCTACGATCAAGGTGGCGGCCGATACACCTGTTCGACCAACCTGCTTCTCTGAGGCCTACTATTGCCCCCTCTCAAGTCCGAAAATTGTTCGTACTGTCGGTGGTTACGTCTCAGAGGTATCTCTTGTCACAATACCGTCCATCCAAGTCGATAGATTTGTTTTGAATGACCCTTTGGCACGAGGAATCATGCTTTTAAACTCTCCCAGCTGCGCATCTGATATGCGGATAGCGCGCTTACCCTTGTCTCATTGGCGTCGAAATTTTAATCATTTGCATATCGCTTACCAGACTACATTCCTGCCAAGTTTCGTGATAGTAGCTCAGTTTCTTCTGGGTGCATATATTTTTTCATGACAGAGTGTATCATCCTATACCTCAGGGAAAAATCAAGAAAGTTCCTGTAGAGATGATGTGGTAGATAACGATACCTAGCTCTATCGGCTTATACAGATCACAGTAGTTGGATGATATATAGTCGGAGGTTTATATAGGGCAACATATGATATTTGATTTCTTTTTCTTGCTCTTCAAAATAATACTTGATAGATTTAGCTGTATGTATAGGGGAATTATCATCCTGGAGAACGCCATCTCCTGTAAGAAACCATGTTTTCACCATAGGAGGGACTAGTGAGCTAAAATTTCGACATAGTCCTTCAAATTCAATCTCCCTTTTAGGGTCACAATAGGGCCTGAATAAAACCATCAGATGCCATCCCAAACTCTGATAGATCTACCTCCATGATTCACAGTTGAGATGAGACAGCCAGAATCCTATCCTTGTGTAGGTGTTCTCCAGACATACGCACTTCCTGTTTCGAGGAACAATGTGAACAATGATTCGTGGGGCCAAATGCCGCTTTTCGACATATTACTCTACCAGGATTTCCGCTCGTGGCAACATTGTGGACGATATTTTGTATTGGCATCTATTGCGAGTGATTTAAGAATAGCTACTCTTCCGTAAATGCTTTGTTTGTGAAGTTCCCTTCTACCTCTGATGGTTGATACAGGAACATGCAGATGCAGATTGAGCTCTTCGGCTATTATGGTTGCAGTTGTTTTCTTTCTTCATGTCACAATTCGTTTCAATACCTCGTCCGTCTCTTTCACTTAGCTCTCCCTTTCGACCACTATTCTATTTGGCAAAGGATGTTTTACCGTGCACTCTGTATGCTATCATAGCTTTCGATACCATAGCTCAAAAAACATCGATTAGTCTGGGGGTTCAGAAACACGTACTCCTATTTAAACGCGCACAAACAATTGGCCCTTTTCGCAAGGTCTCGAAGGTTAGGCATTTTACGCTGTTCCCCCCAAAAGCACGAAACACTTAGCTTCATAACTGCTACCTGACAGTAGAATAATACATGCACTATATTATATAAAAAAATACCGGTGGCCAAACTTGTATTATAAGGAATACGAAGCACATTAATAGACACCACTGATAGAGATAGGTGTTTTCATTATTTTCATAACCACCTGTATATATATGTGTATATATATATATATATATATATATATATATATATATATATATATATATATATATATATATATATATATATACTGCTGGCCACCCAAATTGCAACACCAAGAAAGACAAGAGATATCACAACAAAATTTATTTTGTGGATAACATGTTGACCAAGTATCAAATGATTAAATTTATAGACTTCTGTGAAGTGTGGTTCCTGCCAAAATCAGTAGCCAGAGTAGCCGCCATTGTTGGAGATCACTGCTGCCACACGCCTCGGCATTGATTCAAAGAGACTTTGGATGAGTTCTTGGGGTAAAGCAGACCAAGCAGCTTCCACACGTTGCGAAAGTTGATCTGCTGTGGCAGCTGGGGATGGAATCTGGGTGAATCGTAGAGCAACCAAGGACCACATGTTTTCTATCGGCGAAAGATCCGGAGAGCGAGGCGGCCAGGGAAGCAATTCAATCTGGCGATTGACGAAGAACAGTTGGACAATGCGTGCCACGTGTGGTCGCGCATTATGCTGTTGAAATATGGCTGTGGGCAAGCCCTGAAGGTAAGGAAGGACAACTGGCTCCAACACCTCGGAGATGTAGCGCTGGCTGTTTAAAGTACTGGCAATGCGTACTAGAGGTGTGCGATAGTGATATCCAATACCGCCCCATACCATAATACCCGGTGCAGGACCAGTGTGGCGGTGCATAACGCAGCTGTTCAGCATCCCCTCTTCACGGTGTCTCCAGACTCGAATGCGACCATCGTGGTGTTGCAGACAGAAGCGTGACTCGTCAGTAAAGACAATTTCATTCCATTCTGCCGTCCACATCCTTCTGTCATCGCACCATTGGCGGCGGAGACGTCTGTGGTTCTGCGTCAAGGGTAGACAAAGCAATGGATGTCTTGCGGACAGACCACTCTGCTGTAAGCGGCGCAGACACTGGATGGTACGCGCAGACACTGGATGATGCGTTACAGACTGCATGTGCTGTGCTATGGTTCGTGATGTGACTGAGCGATCTGTCACTGCCATGCGCACAATTTGCCTGTCATCTCGTGAAGTGGTGCGCTGAGGTGGATGCGATCGAACACGCCGGTCCGTCGTACCCTCCTGCATCTAACGATCACATATCCGCATTACAGTTGTTTGGTTTCGTCCAACACGACTACCGATTTCCCTGAAAGATAATCCACAATCTCGGTAGGCCACTATCCTTCCTCTGTCGAACTCGGATACTTGATCAAAAGATGATCGCTGTTTTCGACGAGGCATAATTGATCGTTTTTTTGAAAAAACCACAAGAAAAACACAATTAGACGAACTTGAAATCGTCGAAATCTGCAAGCCTTAAATAGCGCTTTGAAGTGGAGCCACAGGCGCGCGTTATGTGCGTCTATGCTGAAAGTCTAATCATTTGCATATCTCACCTCCGCTAATGCATGTTGTAAATTTCATGTTATTTGCATGTTTCCTTCAGGGTGTTGCATTTACAGTGGCCAGCAGTGTATATATATATATATATATATATATATATATATATATATATATATATATATATATATATATATATAGATATATATATATATATATATATATATATATATATATATATACATACATATATATATATATATATATATATATATATATATATATATATATATATATATGTATATATACCCACACACACACACATATATATATATATATATATATATATATATATATATCTTATATATATATTTCTTCTGTCCGTGTGTATGTAACTGAACTCCTCCTAAACGACTGGACTGATTTTTATGAAATTTTGTGTGTGCAATTTAGTTGATTCGAGAATGGTTTAGATTCACAATTGGATCCGATAGAATATGTTTTTATATTTTTAATTAATTAATAAAAAACCAACAATTTATAAGGGGGTGCGTTCGGTAAATGGAAGCTGTTACAGTTTGTGAAATCACCCCTCTAGATAATGGCGTCCACGTTAGGTTTAGTTAGGAAACGGCGAGCGAAAAAATAAAAATAAATAAAATCAAAAAGTTTCAAGTCACATATTAAACCAGAATAATAAATAAAAATATTGAGCTTTCAAGTCAGATTTTATACTCTAAAATGCATCAGATCCAACGGCATATTGATACTCTCGACACGCGATGGAAAATTCGAATCAACCACGTTTAGGGACACGAGATCTTTTTTAATCGTTACTTGAATCCTCCTCGCCTATATCTTTGTGTCTATTGAAGAGCTAACGACCAAGCTTCTATCCTGCTAACTTATTTCTGACTAAAAACTCCTCTGACATGTATAATCACCAGCCCACAACAACTTTCCAATAGCGAATATGTTTCACTTTACCCACTAGAACACCGTGTCATCGTGGCGCGTTCGAAAGGTCGCCAATTTGGAAAGTATCATGCTCTCAACCCGGTTTCGAATCCAGAGTTGTGTAAATTTTGCTAGACCTGTTATTTCAGCTTTTTTTTTTAAAGGCTTTTTTATTTCAGCTTTTATTTTATTATTTTTTTAATTATTTAATTATTATTTTATTTTCTTTTATAATTTTTTTATTTTAATTTTTTAAAATTGTTATTTTTTAAAATTATTATTTTATTTTTATTTTTTCAGCTTTTTTATGATGAAATACCGAATATAGCTGAAATCTGAGGAGTTTATTATACATTTATACAATTTTAATTGGGTTTTCATATTATTAATATGTATAACATTTCGTATGCTTTTTTTCTATGTTATTTATACTGTGATAATTTTTAAATTGATTTTGGTTAACAAACATTCTTAAAATCCCGGGCATCGCCGGGTACTTCAGCTAGAATTACAACGTTTGAACAGGACAACGTCTGTCGGGTCCGCTAGTATATATATATATATATATATATATATATATATAGAGAGAGAGAGAGAGCGAGGTAGATAGATAGATAGATAGAAATATAGATAGATAGATATATAACCCCCTTAAGAGCCGTTCTTACAAAGGGGGTATAAAATTTCCCATTTTAAAGAGGAATTCGGAAAAATCGAACTCGTAAGGTAATCAGTAATGTACATTATACTACAGAAAATTACTCTTGCCTTCTTTAAATTAAGACCTTTTATTTCTGGGTATTTGGGAAATACCTTTTTAATCATTTAATCTGTTCTCAAGTTCGGACTGAACGCTGCTACGATGATGTATTCCATCTGACCAACATTAACGAACCAGATTAACAATAAAATATTAATACACCGATCCTGAATTTAATGTAGGAAAAAAACAAAGCGTAACTGTCCCATTAGTGATGAAAAGTCTTTATTCAAGTATATTTATCTGTTTCAATTGCCCTTTAATTTTTATAAATTTCGCAACAGATGATTATATGCTTGAAAATGGCTGCAGATAGCCTATCGGTAGCGCGCCGGCTTTCGGTAGTGAGTTACCTCGGATCTAATCTCGAAAAGAGCCATTAAGTACCGTCGTTTCTGGGCCTGATATGGGTATGCTAAACCCCTTAAGTTCTTCTGTCAGGTCCATGGGTGGGGAAGGTACGATCCCCAGGATCTCGACCCTGGGGGTGCTGGGTCAAAATTGTGGTGGCACCTACCCAAGTCAGGCTGAGACCCTTGTGGTTCTATTGTAAACCGTAGCCGCAGTACTCAGCCGAAGCCTATATGGATCCAGTCTGCAAATTCTAGCCAATTGGCATTACAAAAAAGTATTATTATGGATAAAGGTTTCAGATTTTTTTTTCTGAACAGATAATTCCAAATCCGGATAATCCGCGCACGGGTAATCGAGAGTACTTTGTAACTCACTAAATAAACGATAATAGTTAATGTATTTAGAATAATTTAGATTTCATTATTTGTTTCAATATTTAAATTAAATACTTATATATAAGTAATTGTATATTTTAAATGAGATAAATGTTTCCATCTCAATCAAACTAAAGTGTCTGTTATGCAATAAAGTTTGAGCGAAGCGGAATACCTTCATATATGTAAGAATATGATACCTCTGATATGATGAGACGCTTCTAAAAGTAAGTTCCGAAGAAGTTCAAGCTAGTACTACGTATTAAATGAATGTTTAGAAATATTTTATTACCTTTTTCATAATTTATTTTACGCAAACTATTACGGGTTTGTTCGACTTTTTTTTTCTGTGGACTGAAAGCGTCATCCTTTGTTTACGATAGAACTAATTTATTGTGGGAATATATGTTGGATATCTGTGACTATGCAGACAGAATTGATATTATGTTAATATATCAAATATATCAAAAGATTCCAAATAACCAGAATTGATGTGTTCATCAGCATTAGCTTTTAAACACAGTGAAGATAATTCCCAAAATTATATGGAATTATCAATTGCTATTCTTGTATGATGATGTACAAATATGGTTTGAAATATTTAATCAAATTATCCCAAAACATTATTCATTTTGATAAAATAACCTTTAATTCTACATAATATGTATATTATGGGCGTCTACATGTGCCTCGATTTCTCTAAAAAGGATATAAAATGTACTTATTGCTATAGATTTTAGACTGATTTTTTCGTAACATAAACTGATATTCTTTCTTTATTCTGAAAAAAATACATGGTATTAGTAACCTGCTACCTGTAGATAAGATTCTATAATGTACCCGGGCTTGTCAGATTGTTGAGAAGTAGCTTATAAGATCCACCAAAGATGGGGTCGATTCATTCTCCTGGCCAGCGGTCATTACATCATTTAAAAGGATCATTTTCGGATATGGAAGTAGCATTCCCCTACAATCGATACTATAATAGAAGAAATAGAACCTTTTGTATGGCATGAAAGAAAATCTTAGTCTACGTGATTTGTCTGTTACGTTTAACCATCTGTGAATGAACTGCTGGTTAAAAAATATATTTCAAGACATTCGTATCCAGAACATTTATTTATATTTTTCCTTCTTTGAAAATTTATTCAAGCTTTTAAAGTCCTAACAGCCGCTGTCAGCAGATTTCTTTACATCCGTAACTTCTCTTGAAATCCATATTTGCAACTAGTAACAGCACACATGGGAATTAATAAAATAATATATCATATGGTGATAGGGTCCATAGGCTTGCGAAATGTTTTTGTCAATAATTAACGGTACGTTGCTGAGTTTTAGACTCTCCAAACCCGCTTGATTATATACTAGCGGGGCTTCACCCGGCTATGCTCGAACTTTGCCCATCTATCGAATCACTTGACACCCGAATCACAGTTCACTTGAATTTAAATTCTTTTTTCACTATTAATTGCCAAAAAATCCCCCCAAAATCAATACATCTTCATATGATCTATTTATGATTAAAAAGTTTGAATTAAAAGTATGAAAAATAGAAAACTAATTAGAAATTAGACACACGATGCAGCATTTCTTTTCAGTGTTTCTTTTTTTTAGTGAGAATCATGATGTGAATGAATCACACTGTGTTTACATCGTAAAACACGGCGGTTTCGTTTTGTTTGGTGGAGTATGCATTTAGAATTGAAATATCTCTAAAACTATTAAAGTAAGTGAATAAATGTACGCAGAAAAAAAATTATCAGCTTTCAAAGCTCTTTCTAAATATGTAAAATTTATGTAGTTTCTTAAAAAAATATATCGATTTTAACTTTTAAAACATGGCGGTTGTGTTATCAATCGGTGGAGTATGCATTTAGAATTGAAATATGTCTAAAACTACTAAAGTAACAGAATAAGTGTACTCATCAAAAAATTATCAGTTTTTAAAGCTCTTTCCAAATATGTAACATTTATGTACTTTCATGAAAAAAAATACATCGATCTCGACATTTTCAAACATGGCCGAATTTCATAACGAATGCCATACCGGAAACGGTCTAACCGGAATTGTTCCCCGTTTCTAGCCGACAGACAAAAAATTTCCTTTTATTTATTATATATTAAATCAAGTTATCTTATACTCCAAAAGAAGTTGAAAACAGTTTACAATATATATTTACTTCAAGATATTTTTGCTGTCGATTTCTAGCCATAATTAAAATGCAGTGTGTCCGTAAAATAATAGTGGGGTTTCAAATCGCTATAGTTATGCAAAAAATCCTGCTGTAGACACGTTAAATGAAAGAGAAATCCTCAAAGTGTATGTGTGCGAAAGCTTACGTGCCAAGCTTACGTTTGTCCAACTGACTCCTGAACGAGCGCTGGAAAATTACGGAGAATTCCATTTTCCAGTTAGACGGAGCTTCTCCACATTTTACCACAATCGTTAACGAAACATTTCCTCAGCGATGGGTCGGATGCGAATGGTAGATTGCTTGGTCCCCATTATTTTTAAACCTTACCTTCACGGATTTCTAATTTTGAGGTTATGTAAAAGCACAAGTGTTACCAATCATGTTCGAAATCTGGACCATTTAAAAGAAAGTATCTCTGTAGCCTGTTTCGTCTCTCACGCCAGATGTTCTCTGTAGTTTAAGGGAAGAGACTGAATATCGTCTTAACGTCTACGGGGCAACTAAGGGAGCATACATCGATTGCTCCCTTAGTCTGCTGAACAGATAAGAAACGTGTCATAGGGATATGACAATAGTGTCACGGACAAGGGGCAGGAGAATTTAAAATTACGGGACAAAGTAACATAATTGCTAAATGTATGAAAGAAGCAGGGCAAAGAAGCAAATGACGGGCAATAAAAGAGAAGGGGAGAAAAGCCAACAATAAATCGAAACTACTAAAGACTGGGCTAGTAGGAAGAAATAAATGTATAGTATAAAAGTTTTGTAGAATGAGTTGGAACGAAAAGAAGAAAAGAAGTAGGGGAAGACTAAATTTATGATGGTTATAAAACAGACCACCGTGCTTGGTGATGTTGGAGCATGGGAAAAAGTCAAGGTAGAAGGAGAATTTTATAAATCCCGCCCTCGACGCGCATTGGTGAAAAGGGGATTGAGAAGAGGCAGCCACGGACGAATGGCGATGACATGGTAATATGGCCAGTAGAATTGGGGGTGGCGTAGCCAGCATTAATAAGAGAAAAATAATATGAAATAAGATAGAGAGGAAAAAAATGGATAGTTAGTTAAGAGTTAGAGAGAGAAATGGTATCAATCTGACGAATACGTGCGAATCACGCCCGATAAGAGAAATGTTAGCAGTGGCCCATACAAAAGAGCCCGAGGAAGAGAGCTCCCCCGTCTCCTGTACCGAGGGTCTGCAATGAGTGAAGGAGCCGTATAACCTACGAAGAGAGTGCCCCAGTGAACTCTGTAGAGTGTCTGTACGATACGAAGCCTTGTACGATACGAAGAGAGTGACCCATTTTCCTGTATCGAGCATCTATAATGAGTGAAGGAGCCCTGTACCCCACGAAGAGAGTGTCCCAGTTCCTGTGCGATGATAGTGCAACGAAGTTCGTCACTACGAGTACCAGATTCCCATCAAAGTGATCCAATAATCATCTTTCGAGGTACCGTCTTTTGTGTTTCCTTTTCATATTACCGTCATTGCTTCTCATAGCGTAGCCGTGAATAACTAATATAGAGCTCGATGATGAAGTGATTTGAGTATAGAATGTTTAATGAGATAAATGATAATTCGTACAAAACAATTTAGTTAACATGATTCTATGCTTGTATATGAGTAAATGTTAGTAGTAAATTGAACAAGGTTAATATGAGTGAATATGCATATAAAATGATATCATAATAATTGAATGAATTAAATATTTGTGTGGTAGGGAATTAACTTAGTAGGAGTGAAGTTGTGAGTAATATGTGTAGATGAAGTATGAAATATTTCGTAGGAAAGTATTGTATAGTAGTATTATGTGTGGGTTAATCAATAAATTAATTTGTCAGTGCAAACCAGAGTTTTTTCCATCATTTGGAGTCACAATGAATGTAATGTACTAACCACATCTTGAGCAATCAATCAACAAATTCAAATTCAAAACCATAATTATATATAATAATAACTCAACTAATTTTTTTCAGTGTCACAAAACGGAGAGATTTTCGCTTCAATTTGACGTATATTTCATCTCTCTACAATGCTTTGTTCTGAAACTATAATCATTTAAAACCCAACCACTTTTTACGGGCACACTGTATTATTAGGTGAGGTGATGGAAAATATTATCGTAGAAATATGTCTTATATATTTCAGTGCTGTTCAACGGGGGGTTCACTTTTTGTATCCTTGATGTCATTCTTCGCACTGTAAGATCTCTTGAAAATTGCTTTTGATTTTATTTTGGTGATCTTTCTCTATCGACATGTTAATTAATTCCTGGTGGACTACTAGATGGAACTTGTAGTAACACCAGGAATTCAATCCTGTTGTACTACTAGTTCCATCTACTAGTACGAAATTCCAGGAATTAATTACTTCTAGTAGTCAACATACTGGAAGTAATTAATTCCTTGTGTACTACTTTAGTGTGGAAATACTTTAGTGAGATATTTTAGTGAGATACTTTAAGAGTGGGAAACGCAAGGCGACATCGAAGTCAGTTGGCTGAGCTGAGAGCAAGAATGTCTGTCGGCTGTGATACATAGGTATGTAGGGTAAAAATAATCTAAGAGGTCACACTCGACTTTAATCGACTTGCTTATGAGGCAAAAAGTAATTCAAGTATTTGACTTACTTAAAGAATTCCTGTTTGAATTATAGTTATGAATTTATTTTTTCAAGCAGAATGATTTCGGTAAGATTGTACTGAACAAGAATTTAAATATGATACGAAAACTTATATGAGCGGATATAGAAGCAGGTGGAGTATCATTTATACAAAATTCTTAGATGAAAGGCATACTTTGTACCTGTAGGACTGGAAGCATTGCAAATATCATTTTTTATAGATTTTGTAATACTTGCATACATATAATGATGCACTGGGGAGTGATTCGACCCCATTTAAGTGAAAATTAGAGTACATTTTACATACCTTTTACATAGAGTCTAAAGGTCACTTATGCAATACTTTTAATATATTTGGGAATGAAACATAGATTGCATGCTCTAAATAAAAAGAAATTCCAAAGATGCTGCAATCTTGGATGCACTCCCTTTAAAATTTAAGTGTTGAGATTTGTCTAGGTTTATTAATAGTTTAGCCTGAAGAAAGTTGGTAGGTATTCCAGGCAGCCATGTTCAGCAAGATTACCAATTATTTTGTTTCCATCTATAGCAACATGGGTAGGAAACCATTATAGATGTAATATATTTTTAATACAACGACAAAAGCTGTTTAATACAACGACTGACTTTTTCATACTTTTGATAAACATAAATGCTTTGTTTTCCGTTTGAGTATCTACATCACCTTTTTGCACATTCAACAATATTTTTTTATCTGTAGAGCAAAAATTATGTGAATAACAGACACTGTTGGGATACAGTCAGGTGTTAACAATGATTGTTGAGACAGTGGTGGTTACAAAACCTTACAATGTCCTATAAGGAAATGTCTAGTGCTTGAAATTTTACCAAACCATTGATGTTAGTTTAATCATTAAATAGTTTGGCTTTAATCAGCATTAGACATTTGAAAAAGGAATGCCTCAAAGTTAGAAAACAAAGTTTAGGAGAATACCCGTAGGATCGTAAGGTGGACCTATATAACAATATGAAGCTGAATCTTGTAAACTTAGCTTTTGCTTTGGAAACAAATGTCTAAGGAAATACTGAAATCTTATTCATTACCTGAGATATTAGTTGAAGGATAATTACAATGTAAATATGCTTCATTCAAATGATATTTATTCTAATTACAAAATGAATTAATCCGATCTACTTTTATGAAAGGTTTTATATTTCAAATATTTAAATATATTTCCCAGTTCATATACTCTTACCATACTTAAATATGAGTTTTTATAAATAAGATTGTTTAAAACTAAAAAAATATTGTTGGGTATTAGCAAGTTTACGCAGCGCTCAAAGTTTACCATCTCGCTGTATATCCTCATTATTATAACTACGAAACTATACTTTTAAGGCGACAATGGACCATGAAAAACTTTATTTTAATTTATTAACCAATTGGTAGGAAATTTTGTATACTTATACAGTGTTGTTTAGAGATAAAATTCTAAATTTTAAAAAAACCATAATGTAATTAATTTAGATATTAATTAAAATCAGTTTGTTAATTAGTCTATTTAAAAATGCTCCATGCGCATTAAATTTTGTCTCAGATATCTAATTTTCTCTCTTAAGCTAGCTTTATATAGTTATAATAAAAGTTAGTAGCAATATTTTATTTACAGATATTTTTAAAAAAACTAGAAAAGAAATCGATAAAAATAGGTCATTTTATGCAAAATTTTATAAAAAAAAAATTTTTATTGTAAAAATTTTAAGTTGTTTTAAAATAGTATAATGAATTGATTACTAAGTTTTATTCTAACTTATATAAATAATCATTTTATGAAATTTTATGAAAATTCAAGAAAAATTATGAAGCATGGAACATTTTGAACTTACCGAAACGAGATGAAAACTTGTTTTGAGAAAATGTCATTTAAAGTTTTAATTTGACTAACATTTCCATTGTTTACGTTTGAAAAAATACTTATAACTCGATTAATAATGATCGGATCAGCATACTTTTTTTAATTTGAAGCTGATGAGTTGCAGAATTATTTTCTGAAAGAAAAAAATCGTTTTGGAGACATATTTTTGTCAATCTGAAGGTCCATTGTCGCCTTAAGCATCAAATTTATGTACATTTAAGCAATAGTTTTATCGACATTTAGGCCCCAGATTTTCATTTATAGGCAACATCTTTTTAGTTCGAAGCTATTCATACTATTGAAGCAATAAAAAAACTTCTACTTAACTCGTATCAACTTTATTGTATTTTGCTGTGAAGCGAGTAAAATAGTGCATTTTTACTCACTTTATATTCATTAACAGCACTCTTGATTTAAAGGTCTTGAGATTATAAAGCACTCAGATACTACCTTTCTTTAAATACAATCTGAAGCGGAAATGTATAAAATTTTAATACAAAGAACTCTTAAAATCAATTGGTGCTGGTATTTTTACATTACAAACAAGTGTACAAAATTAAAGAAATTTTGATGAAGCTAAATTTTAAAACTGAAAAAGTTCTATTTCATAATTATTTGCACTTCAAATTTGTCATCTCTATATTAAATTCAAATTAAATCAATCAACAGGAAGCGATATCAGATTATGATACTTAGAAAACTATATTGTGAAAGCAATTCAAAAAAAATTATTTTATTTAGTTTTAACTGTCTTTCTGAATTTTTCAATAAACATATGTATTTTCTTTATTCTTTATTTAGAGAAAAAAAACAGATATTGATTGTTAAGTTGCCAAGTCGACTTTTTGGGCAGAAAACTACTGCATCAATTAACTTAATTTTGGTCCTAACGAAAGACTTTAATCTGTAGATTTGTCAAATTTAGTTTTTGTGTCCGCAATTTCTATTAATTAGTGATAATTTACAGTTAAAAATTGATTTCTGCGCATACCCAGTGGCACGTTAAAATCTGGCTTTAAAAATTCACTGTTTCTGCGCATTCTCAGTGACATGTTTTAATGATAAACATGTTTATTCCGAGGACTCTCCCTAGATATCTCTCTACTATTTTTATATTTATGACAATTATGTTTGTGAAATATAAGATCTAACCTGATGGAAATTGTTTATTTCTTGCTGTTTAATTAGCGATAATTTACAATTAAAAAATTGCTTTCTGCGCATGCTCGGTGACATTTTTAAATCTGGCTATAGATACTCACTAAGCAAGCGGCCGCTTAAAAACATTAATTTGTTTCTGCGCATTATTATGATTTTCAACATTTGGTAATGATGTGTTGAGTATAATTTGTGTTTTAGTACATTTATTTAATATCTAGTCGTCATGTTTTTACGAATACAAACTAGTTGATTGTTTATGTGCGATCATACTGCTAAGTAATTTTTTCTGTTAACAATGTTTGTTTAAAGTGTATAGATACATTATCTATACAGTAATTTTGGTTCATGGTTTATATCTCCGTGCAATTTTTATTCGTATTTAAAACTATAGATAAAATACATTTTATTGTGGTTCTATTGAGCATAACTAATTTTTTTCCGAAAAACGTATTTATGAACCTTGGCGCATATTTTATTGCCATATATTGCAGAGTACGTGCTAGCAGGTAATGAACAAAAATAAAGCTCTCATAAATTTATTTACATTGCTATATACATATGGCGACATTCGTATTGTTCGTATCCCCATACATTAAATATTGCTATAATATATTCAAATAATATATTATAAGAGAGCATACGTGTATTTCGGAAAATACTGGTAATACTTATTTATGTAGGAAAGTAAAAAATAAGGAAAAACAAGGAGAAGAGAATAAATATTTGAAAACCAATTTTCTTGATTGAAATTTGGTATCATGTAGGGTGTTTCTAAAATTTGTCATCCTTTAATGATATCATAACATTCCCAACGCTCGTTGAAAGGACCTAATATTTTAATATCATGTGTGGAATAACATCTCTTTTGAACATATATTTGAAGATATTTAATGGACATGTAGCATAACTTTGCATGATACTTAAGAGATATGCAATAAGATTCCCATTTGTAATATATATATATACAAATGGAGAATACAGAATTGCTGTCTTAGAGAGAAGGTTTCTCAAAAGCATCCTTCAAAGCTTGGGGTCAAAGAAAATAACCAGAGAAGGAAGAAAAAACAAGGGGACAAGAATAAATATTTGAGAACCAATTTTCTGGATGGAAATTTGGTATCATGAGGGAGTTTCTGAAATTTGTCTTCATTTCACTGTCTCATAGTATTTCCAATACTCATTGAAATGATCTAATATTATAATATAATGTGTGGGAACACGTCAAGTTTTTACTTCGATATCTTACAAAACGTTCTTTCTATTTTTAGGAAATTGCCACTACTTTCACCATACTTGAAGCCTTGTGATTCTTTTTCCCTTGGAGAGAGTATGTTAAAGACCGGTTTTATGTATCTGATTCCTTCAAATATAGAGGAAATCAAGCACAAAAGCTGTGTCGCCTTTGTAAATTTTACCTATAACATGCTACAGCACTTTTGGCCGGAAATGCTATACTTATTTGAGATGACAGAGGTGGCACGCATGTTGAACTTTTTGGAACAAAAGAACTTTTTAAAGTTGTTTTACGTGGCTTACAGTAGAGTGAACTGGCAGGAATCGTCACGTAACGAAAAAACGTTATGCCCCTTCAAAAGAGCTTTTTCTCAAGGACTCTGTGGCTGAATGGTTATCGCATCGGACTGCAGGCCGATGCTCCGTAGTAGTGCAGAGGTCCCCGTTTCATATCCACGCACAAGCGCTACTGGCAATTTTAAAACCCTTCACTGCACACTGTATCAAATTTGATACATAAGATATTTTTCCCCTTTATATTCAAAAGCAATATTTTTTTTGTCCACTTGTGCACCTTGTATTAATTTTGAAACATCATAGCAAAGCTTTTAATCACTGTTAGTTACATTTTCGTAGTATAGATGGCAGCAGGAATACAACTGCTATCTCAGTAAAAGATAGCCGTTCAATTCATACCAGACATACCTTAGTATTTGCTATATTTTCAGTATTTTAAAGTCAGTTTACATCTTTGAAAGTTTTATAAATATATTTTAGAGGTACGTAGCTTTATAATTATTAATAAAATACTTCTTTAATCTTTTATAAAAAATTTAAGTATGATTTCAATTTTATGTATCAAAAATGATACATGGTGTGCTTACGCCATGTTTTTAAGGAAATGGCGGGAAGAAAGTTTTTAACACAGAAAGAAATTGAGGAACTTTGAAATTATGAATCACTTCTATATTTTTTTAGTTATCTTTTTACAGAATATTTGATTGAGCATAGAGTTCAAGAAACAAATTTATTCAGTGTGCAAAAAACCCCCCAGAAAAGTGTGTCAATGTTACGAATTTAGAAATTAAACAATACATTGGTATTTGTATAATGATGTCTATTGTACATGTACCAAACACTAGGGCATATTGGTCACCTGCCATAGGCAATGATGTAATAAAATAATGTATGTCATTAAAACGCTTTGAAAATATAAGAGAATTTCTACATTTTAATGACAACAGTAAACAACCACCACATGATGACCCTCAACATGATCGTTTATATAAACTTCGACCGGTTGTAAATGCTTTACTTGAATGATTTTATACCGTCACTATGGAATCGCGTCTTTCTGTATAAACTTATTATTTGTAATTGTTTTAATTCACGCGGGATTTATATTGTGTCATTAATTTATTTTTGTTGGTGATTAAATAATAAAATTAATTCGATTAAAAATTATGCTAGGTAACATCTAAATCAAAATAATTAATTTATATATTAAAATTTTTAATTTTAATAAAATATTTAATTTATATATTAAAATTTTTAATTTTAATAAAAGATATATATAGAGAGAGTTGATTGAATAAAAGACGGCTGCGCTGTTTGGCGTGACAAAAATGCACTAATATAATCAATAGAAATCTACGTATTAAATCACTTTTAGAGTTGAAAAAATAACGTAAGGAACTTTGTTCCTGACGGGGGTCCCCCGACCGCACAATTTTTTTAAAAAATAGTTCATGGAATCCACAATTGCATTTCGTCGTCCTATTTTGGTTCATAAATATTTAATTTAACAATAAGTGTCTTCATTTTTATTAGATTAGCCAGTGTCGTTACTGAGGTATTTATATATTAAATGATGTCAAATTTTCTGAAAGATCCTGTATTTTACGATTTTCACAATACACACACACACACACACACACATATATATATATATATATATATATATATATATATATATATATATATATATATATATATATATATATATATATATATATATATATATATATATATCATTTGCTATAATTTTATTTTTTTACTTAAAAGCATTACGTTTAATTACGGAGTTAATACGAATAAACTTAACAAACCAGATTTTTCAAATAATTTTTTTATTTTTATTTCCAATGGCAAGGCAAAATACCAATACATATAAAAAGATAAAATGACAGTACAAAGATAAAAACATGTACATGAGATTGCGAAACTCAAAACGGGGCATAAGACCGAAGTCATTGCCTTAAAAGTTCTCTTGCTTCCCAATACCTTGAGAACACAGTGTGCCCGCGGAATAGATAAAATTTATAATAATAATAATTTTTTCAAATAAATAAATGTATGTCTTGATAAGATTTGCTTTGATTACTAATTGATGTTCAAGTTATGATTAATTAAATAATGACTAGTATACAATATCTTTAACTTATCTCTTTACTACTAATAATTTATTTTAAAAAATTACTTTATTCTTGGGCTTAAAAATTTATATTTTGCGTTATATTTTCTGAGAAATATATTGTTGCAAGCTATAATAATAAATAACAATTTAAATAAGATTGCTAATGAAAATATTTCCTGAAATATGAATTTCTTCGAATGCGAGGAAAAATGGATGTTCATCCATTTTTTCTATCTTCTTTAAGAAAAAAAAAACAATTAAAAATGAAAATAAAAATTAATTTTATTTTGTCATAAAAAAACATTTTTCATCCAACGTCTCTCCAAGCTGCAAAAATTACTTCTTCCTCGCATTCGAAGAAATTTATATTTCAGGAAATATTTTCATTAGCAATCTTATTTAAATTATTATTTTAACAAAACAAATAACACATCGAATTTTTCCCTTGACAATAGTCTTTTGATTCCAAAAAGTATTTCCATTTTTAAATATTCACATATTCATTGTTGTTTAGTCTCTCATTTTCGGTGCAGGTTTTATTTCCGTTATCTCGCGTGTTTGAAACATACATTTTTTATTTATTTGATGAGTAAATTCAGAGAAACTCTCATGTTAAGTAGATCTATTTTGATCACAAAAGTAATTTCAAAATATTTGCATTGAAACCAAGACATAGATATTATATACATCCCGGAAATCTGGTATCTGCATTGATATCTCATTGATGTCTCGACATCTCTTTTGAACATATATTTGAAGTTAATCAATGGAAGCATAACTTTTCATGATACTTAAGAAATAATGAATGAGAATCCCATTATATATATATATATATATATATATATATATATATATATATATATATATATATATATATATATATATATATATATATATATATATATATATATATATATATATATATATATATATATATATATATATATACATATATATATATATATATATATATATATATATATATACATATATATATATATAATGTAATGATGCGAAGCAAAGGATGGTCATCATGTAAGGGAATATCGTTGAATTTCTGACAGTATTGGAGTAGTCGTGGAAGACATAGATGAGGAGAAATTAGACTGGAGTGATTAGACATCACTTTTCAATGCAAATACAAGTTTTATTCATGGAGTATCCACTGGACAGCTTTTATCAATCGACACGGCTTACACCTAGGTACGTCGGTTACAAAATATCACTATTAAACTGTCCGGAACCCGCCGGAGCATTACTTAAAATTTACAAAAGACCGCAGCGCTAAATAAACATCTTTACTGGACAGCGACAGAACACACAAAAGACACGGAAACACGCTGCCTGCGTTGAAAGTGGCGGCGCACCTAAACTTTTAATTGGTTAGTTGAGATCATCTGACCTCACACGTCAGATGAGGTGTCCTCGTGGAAAATACTAGAAGCATTGCTTCACACCGTTCTTATAAACATAACTTTAGAAGTGTATTAGGGTATAATCTAGTAGGTTACTTTGGATATCTTTAGATCAGAATTTAAATTATGGGGCGATAATTTATTGAGATGAAACGGGAAAATTTCGTTTAGGCGTTTAATTAATGAAGGTGGGGTGTTATATATATATATATAATATATATACGAGGGTTGGGGTATAAGTCATGGCAACTATTTTTTTTCTTGAAGATACCAGTCCGGTTGGAAAATGGGACATATACAGACGAAAGGACAAGGTCTTAACTACATGTGTGGACAATGAATAGCACTGAAATATCGTAACACACTAATTTATTACGGTAGTATACAGGACAAAATGGCATTCACCGTGCAAAAGAATGATAACACAGTACACATAAAGTTGACATGACAAACCTGGGCCTAAAGACCCTCAATGTATTCCCCTGCTCGTGCTACGGTATGATATGGTAGGGCATTATTCCCAAGGGCTTCTTCTAATTCACTGTGAAATTCCATCGCATTTCTCCCTCGGAGAACGGCTATTTTGATGTAAGCGCGCTTCTCAACTTCCATCCATCGGTTGTTCTGCATACACACTATGCCTGCAGAACTTCCACACGACACATATACGTTTGTGATCCGTTCACATGTCTGCAAAAAAAAATAGTTGCCATGAATTATACCCCAACCCTCGTATATATATATGTATATATATATATATATATATATATATATATATATATATATATATAAATGGAGAATACAGAATTGCTGTCTTCGAGAGAAGGGTTCTCAGAAGCATCCTTGGGTTAAAGAAAATAGCCTATGGCAGAGACGTTTCAATTCAGACATCTATAGATGTTTTAAAGAGCCCGATTTTATTAAAAATTTTTAAATTAAAGGAATGAACTAGGCCTCTCATATTGCTCGAATGGATGAAATAATCCAGTAAAGAAGATTTTTGTTGCAAGAAATTTTACTAGTCGGAAAAAAGAAAGGCCAAATCTAAGATGGCTCGACTCTGTTGAATCAGATTCTAGAGTGGTTGGAGTGAGAAACTGGCAGACCAGGTCTAGAAATAAGTTCTGTTGGAGGAATCTTCAACAAAAGGCCATGGCCCACCCTGGGCTATAGTGCCAAATATGATGATGTTGATATTGTATATATATGCTTTAAACAAATTCGCAGAAAATATATACATACCGGAAATCTAGTATCTGTTTTGATATTTCATTCAGGTCTGAACGTCTGATTTAAACGTGTTTAACGTTATTTGATAGATTCATAAATTTTCGAGATACTTAAGAGGTATGCAATGAAATTCAATTATCATGTAACAGCTCAAACATGCACAGTGATTAATATTTTGCATAAATGCATCATGTGCATATAAATGTAGACCCTTGAGGGCAACTGGCGAACATGTAAATAAGCGAGGATGTGAATAAGGTAACGATAGCAAATATTCTCACCCTGTGTTTCGGTCAATGTAGCTCGGATCAGTTAATTCAGTCACTATATCTGCTTGTACTTACTTGGTCCGATTATTGTTCGTAGGGCACCACACACTACAGTTCCACTTTAAAAGTTGTGGATCTGGTTGGTCAATAATCGTTCAAGAGTTCATTGGCGGTTGCATTACGTCAGTCCGAATGTCTGTCAGCAGCGGTCGTTGGTCATTCGCTGTCTATCAAGGTCTCGTAGTAAATTTCGTTCTTGAATTTTTGATCTCAGTGGGTTCCTTCATCTACTAGCAAATAGGGGAAGATGTCTCGCATTCATTCAGGCAGTGGTTATGCTGCATTACCCTCACTCGTTCCTTTTCATGTTCTTTGTCGTGCTGTTGAAACTTCGTTCCTTATATGCGTATACTTCGCTGGGTACTGATTCCTTTTTTTTTGTCTTGGGCTTCTCTTTAACGGGGTTGTAGCTTAGTTTTTTCTTTTTCTAGTAGGGGATCTCTTGAAAATCTCCTAAACGGTATATATATTTCTTTCTTTCTTTCTTTTATTGGCTGTGGCCTTTCTCAGATTTCCATTCGCTCGTAACTTCTTTCAAGGGTCATTCCGCTCATACGTTACGTTCCAAATCCTATTCGCTGCATTGGATGCATACAAAGTGTTCGCGTTACATTCTAATCAGTTCTGGCGCCTGCCCCTGTCTGGAACACTTTCTAATCGGATTTCGTCTTTTCCCTTTGAACCTTCGACCTCATATTTATAGATGTCTCTTCAATTCCCGATGTTTTATGACATATGTATTGCGGAGCTCTGTACAATACATCCCTATCGTAAATTGGTGTTTAAAGTGCCTGACGTAAATCTGTGACTTACAGCCGCCCTTGGGTAGTTCCTAACAATTTAGAACGCTGCCTAAAGATAAAGCATATTCATATCCCGCGTATTACAGTAAAACGGATCTAAATTTTGTTTAAAAAAAGTCATTTCTGAAAGTATTCCTTATGATCTTAGTCAACTGCGTCTAGTTTGTAAAAGAATTTCGAATTAACATCAAATGAAAATTCGCATGTATAAGTCATTACGTATACAAGCTATGAAATGTGAATAAGCTGTTATGATTACAATTTCCTGTTTTATTTAAAATGTTTTTATTATACTAATGTATGCTAAGACAGTCAAAAGGAAACATTTCATATAGTGAAATTGGTTTTTAAATATCCATTGCAAAAATAATTCTTACAAAAATGCGTATATAGTTTTTGCAAACATAACTTTTGTGCACGTTTAGGCCACATTTTGCTATTTGTTCTTTGCCAGTGCACGTGTGACGTTCGGTTGTGGATTTTTAGAGAAAAAAAGCTTTATTCTATTTTTCTTCATGTGTCCCTTTTGTGTTTATGCATTACTCAGCCGATTGAAAAAGCCAGTATAAGTACATAAAATTTAAAAAATATTCATTAAATATCAGAAATATCCTTTGAATGTAATGGAAATTTCAGTGTATAGTGATAATCTACTTTCAAATTAATAGGCAGCAAGAACACATCTCATGGCATAAACAAAGAAGCCTTTGTTTGCACTCAATGATAGATTTGAATTTCTCACCTGTAGGAACCTAAACATAACACCCACGCTCCAATAAAACTGCTATATAATTTTATTTTATTTATGTGTACGTTATGTGTTTATGAATTATTAAGCCGATTATAAAAGCATGCTTAAGTATTTAAAATTATTAAAAACATTCATTTGATTTAAGAAGTATGCTTTTAAAATAATGAAAGTTTCAATGCATAGTGATTATATACTTTCAAAATCATGGCATGCAAAAATACATCAAATGGCAGGAACGACAAGGCTTCGATTTCCACTCGATGATAGAATATCCACGCTCTGATAAGATAACTGTATAATTTAATATCCTTTATACGTTTATGAAATACTAAGCTGATTATGATTGACAAGCATAAGTATTAAAAATTACTAAAGGCATGCAATAAATCTCCAAATATCCTTTCAATATAATGGAAACTTCGGCACATAATTATAATCTGCTTTCAAAACCACGGAATGTAAGAAACATAAAATGGCATAAACAAACAGGTTTTGATTTCCACTCGATAATAGGTGAGATTTTCCCACATAGAGAAACATTAACATAACACCCATGTTCCACTTAAACAGCTATATAATTTAATTTCCTCTACGTGTACCTTATAAGTTTGTTTACTCAGCTGATTAAAAAGTCCAGATAAAGCATTTAAAATTCTAACAAACATGTATTAAATCTCAGAATCATCCCTTCAAACTATTGGAAGTTTCAGTACGTAATGATAATCTACTTTCAAAATGATGGAATGTGATAAGACAACTGGCATGAACAAAGAAGCTTCGATTTCTACTCGATGATTGATTTGAATTTTTACATATAGATACCAAGTCATAACGACCCCGTTCCATTAATATAGGTACATAAATTAATTTTCTTTATGTATCCATTAAGGTTTTATCGATTACTAAGCTGATTATAAACGTCTGTAAAAGTAGTATCTAAATTATTTAAAACGTTCATTGAATCTCAATATCCTTTCAAAATAATGGATGTCTCAGTGCAGTTATAACCTGGTTTCATAATCACGAACGGGTAAAAGACATCAAAAGGAAACAACATAGTGGCTTTGATTCCTATTCGATGATAGATTTGATTATTCTACACATAGAAGCCCACACTAGAATCCCCATTCTCCAATAAAATAGCTATATAATTTAATATCCCTTATGTGTGCGTTATGTGTTTATGAATTACTAAGTTGATTATAAAAGTCAATATAGGTATTTAAAATTATTAAAAACATTCATTAAATCTCAAACATGGCCTTCAAAATAATGGAAGTTTCAGTGCAAAGTGATAATCTACTTTCGAAATTACGGGAAAAAAGGGCATTGATACGTATGAAGAACAAGGCTTTGATTTCCACTCGATGTCAGATTTGAATTTCCTTCATATAGAAACCTAAACACAACACACACTCTCCAATAAAATATGTATATAAATTAATTTCCATTATGATTCCCTTCTGTGTTTGTACAATACAAAGCTGATTATGATAGACAGCATAAGTATTTTAAATTGTTTAAAAGATTCATTAAATCTCAGAAATATACTTTCACTATAATGGAAGTTTTAGTGCATAGTGATAACCTGGTTTCAAAATCTTTGAACGGATAAGGAAAACAAAAGGTATAAACAAAGAGGCTTTGATTTCCACTCGAATATAGACTTTAATTTTCTACATAGAGAAACCTCAACATAACGCCCATGCTCCTGTAAAGTAGCTATATACTTTAATTCCCTTTATGTGTCCGTTATGTGTTTAAAAATTTCTCAGCTGATTAAAGAGGCCAGATTAAGTATTTAAAATTATTAAAAGCATGTATTAAATCTGCAAACTATCATTTCAGAAAAATGTGGATGTTTTAGCGCATAGTGATAGCTTGCTCTCAAAATCACGGAACGCAAAAAAGAAGCAAATGGCATAAAGAAAGAGGTTTTGATTGGCTCTCGATTATAGATTTGAATTTCCTACATAGAGAAACTATAACATAACGCCCATGCTCCAGTAAAATAGCTACATAATTTAATTTCTTTTATGTAACACTTATGTGTTTATAAATTTCTCAGCTGATGAAAAAGGCCAGATTAAGTATTTAAAATTATTAAAAACATGTATTAAATTTGTGAAATATCATTTCAGAAAAATGTATGTTTTAGCGCATAGTGATAACCTGCTCTGAAAATCATGGAACGCAAGAAGCAAAGTACATAAACAAAGAGGCTCTGATTTCCACTGGATTATAGATTTGAATTTCCTACATATAGAAACCTAAACATAATATCCAAGTTCTATTAAAAACAGCTCCTTATCTAAGGTAAACAAGATATATGATTTAACTAACATCATTAAATGATACATGATGGTGACACGTGCTTAAATTTGCATCCGATCTCGTGCAATCTGAAAATAACGAGCGTTACTTTTAACTGAAAACTTATATTCTGTGTTTGACGGAAGCAGTAATTCCAGTGAATAATTCAGAACTCAACCACTCATTATTCTAAAGCAGAATAGGTAACTCCAGGTAACGTGCTTGAATTTACAATTAAATACTTCATCGTTAACTGAAACTGTTTCGCTTATTACAGTGATATTGTGTTAAGTATTGCGAAATAACTTGAGGAAATTGCTAGTTAGTACGTGAATTCTCTTTCGATAATTCAAGATATTGACACGTCAATTTCGATCTACTATTAAATGCGCAGAAATTTAGTATTTTGGAGGTACTGCTATCCTAAGGAAATAAGGATAGGATGAGGGTAGCGAACGGATGTAAGGCTTCATCATCACGTCGAAATAACGTCAGATTTGAGATAAGATCCATGTTCGATCCCTGGTTCTGTCAAAAGTGTGCAGCATTTGCATAGAGGATTAAAATATTGTTGCAATTTATTAACATTAAACTGCCAATGGCAAGCAGTGTTAGCATTGTTTAAAAGTTTGCGTGTTACGTATTAAATTCTGACAAACTGGCTTTCGACAGACGAGATTATAAATGTTAGAGGTTTTGGTTTCATTTAACTTTGTCTCATCTTTTCTTATGATATTGTCTCATCGGTAAATTTAATTTCTGTTGCTGGATAAAGAAAATTAAATCCAACACATAATTATAATAACCTGTGAAATAATTCCGTCATTTCTATGCATTTGATTGTAAAATTTAAAAGTAATAAACAGTAATTTTAAACTATTTTTTCTAATATTGATAAAGAATTTACTACGTGAGATAGAGATGGGACTTTAATATATTTTAGGCAATAGTTTAATGCTAAACAAAATATACCACATATATTTAATTTTAAGCACTTGAATTACTTTTCTCGATGATTTTTTTGATCTCCCAATATGAGTAGTTATGGTGGGAAACGTTGCTTTTGTGGCAAAATCACCGTCTTTTGTCAAAATCCACAGATTTTCGTCACACTTAATGATCGTATAGTATGAAGCCATCGTTCAGCCAAATGAATACGATAACTTGACTACGAATTATAAATCTGCGTTGGAATATGACAATCATACACAATGCAAAATTCTTTCCGTTTTGCCTGTCGAATAAACAGTAAACCACTGGCACTCAAGTTGCCTCCACAGACTGTTAAATTTTCAAAGCACTTTCACAGTATAGAGGAAATTAATTCTACAGAATCCTTTCGAAGTGATCTTCATGATGTTTTTTTCATTACGAACTACCTTTTTCTTTTCCACAGTTCTTATAGCAATCAAATATATATATTTTCTTTGCATCTTCTAAAACGTTGAACATGATACCTTGTTTGTTCCTTGTTACCTATGTCATTAGATATCCATGAACTCGTGGTTACTATGTGGAAACAATAGTAATCAAATTTCAACTGGTGGAACTTACTAGGAATTTTTGTTTACTCAATTTTGATATAGTTTGGAAACTTTGTGTCTCTGATTACACCGGCAGTGGCGTGTTGTCTAATTGTGATATTTTCCCGAGTCAGTAAAAGTGAAATATCTGGTAATTTGTAATAGTTTTTAGCAATGTTATAGTTATTGTATTTTTCAAATAAAAGTTGTTAAATGAATATGTCTTTAAATATGTATTTTGGACCCAAGGTAGCATAGTGGTAGCGCATCGGCTTTTCGCACCGAGGGTGCTGGTTTGAATCCTGAAAAGCGGCATTAAACATCTTCCTGTCTAGGTCGGATATAGCACGTTAAATCCGTAGACCGGAAATTCCTTTTTGAGGTCAGAGAGGGTGGGATAAAGTACGATCCCTCAGATTTCGCCCCTGGGTTTGCTCAGTACGTGTATCACAAAAAAAGGGACGCGTTATGCACGTGCAAACAACAGCTTTGCGAACCGCCAACAAAAGCACGATGATGGCATCCACGTGGAAAACGTGTAATCCAAATAAAAGTTTTCTTTTGTCCGATCTGTGTTGTCATCAGCGATTGGTGTCTTGAATCTCTCATATGCAAATTTCCTCCGTGCGCCCCAATCTTGTTTTTGTGGGCCGTTCGCAGAGCTGTCTTTTGTGCGTGCATAACGCGTCCGATTTTTGTGATAAACGTACCATTCCAACGTTTTTAGGGTTTTCGCATGCGCTGAGTATTTTGCGACGGTAAAAAGTGTGTGTTGCCATTCGAAAATTTTGAGTTTCTATACCTATGACCGTAACCATGAACACCACTTTGTTACCGTTCACAAAACCCCAAGCTCATACCTCTGAATAACTGTATCTGAAATCTCATCTCGATCGGTTTAATTCGACGGCCGCTAATGGTCCATATATCGGCAAAGCCCTGTATATGCATATATGCACCTCATAAGTAATAAATTATATATGTAAGTTAAAGACAAGTTAAAACGCACATGTATCTCTATTTCAATCATTAAATAAATAATTAAATCCAGAAAAAATAAGTTCTCTACTACATTACAACAATTAACACGAAAGAGACAATCGACATCCCACGTTTTCTTTCTTCATTCATGATGTCATCTCCATCGTTTTAACTGAACGGCCGCTAGAGGTCCATATATCGGAAAAGTTTTTTTATGACAGCCCTGTATTTTCAGGCTTATATTTACAACTGACATATGAAGAAAAAATCTAAATTCAAAAACATGAAAAAATAAGGGTCTAAAATGTGACTAAAGAGTATTTTTTATTTGTAAAAGAACTGATAATTAATTTAGAACGATATGCCATTTTACAACTGAAAATAGGACTGTAGAACTGTAAATAAAAACTCAAATATACCTTTAAAGCAAAATTAACTTCTTTCAGTCAAGCTGTTAAAATATTAAAATGAACATTAAAAGAAATACAAAGGCGTAAATTAATGTCTGTAGAAATAAAACATTAACAACAATTTAAAGCTTTACTGTACTGGGTTAAATATAGTTAATGAATAATGAACTAAGAAAAATAAGTTATCCATTACTGTGAAAGGTGGTTTTAATAGCAATGTTATAACTACTTAAATTAGTAAGAACAGTGCTTTTATAAATGATGATAAATATTTGAACTTTCATAAGCTATTTAATGTAATGTTTAAAAACATATGCATTAGAAATTCATAGGGTAATATTATACTATTTCTGTGCTTATTACACAGTTAACTGAGTGAAATTGACAATCTTCAGCGTATATATATATATATATATATATATATATATATATATATGTGTGTGTGTGTGTGTGTGTGTGTCGTAATTACGGATTACTAATAGTTGTTCTAAATCTGCATATTCTAATTTATCCTGTTATCGTTTGAATAAAGGACAGTCCCTTTTTCCAAATTGTGATCTAGAGACAAATAAATTAACTAACTAATTTATCCCTTAAATCACCACGCATCGAAGATTTAACCGGAAGTGGTCACGTGTCGGTCTTTTTTTCCGGCGAAATAAGTATCTTCCTCTAACCACTCTTCCTTTAAAGTTACAATCGAGAAATGCTGCGTAGCTGACTTAGACTGCTCGCCCTTTTGTGTAGTAAAATTGAAAGTCATTCCTATATTTATTCAGAATTTTATTGTATTCTAAAGTTACAATCGGGCTGAACGACCGCTGTACGATCACTTGCGTTGGCTCATCTTCCCCCCCTCCAACTTAACTACTTCTAGTTTCCGCGAATTTCTCGGCAGGGAAGTTTCTTGGAATTTTGCGAGGAACCAACTAAAATAAGTTGTTCGATTTCCAAAAACTGAAAGGTGTAGTTTTTGCACAACAAAGCAAAATCGAAAAACGAACCAATTTTGTCAACAATGCAGTTTGTACAGAACATGCGTATAACATGTGTGTAGAATGTGCAAAATAATGCCAATTTTGTAATGGAGATTAAAAGTTATGCAAATAAAAATCTTTTATTTTGGATAATACAGCTAACATTTATGCTATAATGAAAAGTAATTGGGGAAGAATTTTTCTAACATTTATCTACTGTTAAAATCTTTACTTTAAATGAATATACATATTTTTTTAACAATGCCACAACAACTAAATTCAATGAGTGCCTGGTACGACGATTTAACAAAATTAACTTTGCTGGTGTTCTGTTTTACAAAATATTTGTCCTGAATAATGTATTTCAATCTACAAGTGAAAATGTATTTCAATCTACAAGTTAAACTATTGATTTAAGTTAAACTATATTTATAATTTCAGAGAAAATTTTCTTCCTGTTTGTAGTGCTTTAATAAATATTGTTAGATAAACATTAACTTAAATGTTAGATAAACATTAACTTAATTTAATATCAAGATTTGAAACATACAACAGGATACTTATCTTAATTAAATAAATAAATGAATGATGTAAACTGTATCTTTTCAACTTCAATTGGGTCCTAGTGCCGGAGCACCGTCAAAACCAACGTTACGGGAGTTATGTCATTTAAAATAATTTGTTCTAGCACGATTACAAATTTATAACTGAAAATTTATTCTAATTAGTAATTCACTGTATCTTCATAAATTCAGGAAAATCATTTATTAATTTTTATTATTTTAATATATTTTGCAAAAAAAATGAGTTATTAAAGATATTTATGTAAATGTCAACAGATAATATACTTAAATTAAAAAAATAATAATTGCTGTAAAATGTATGTATTAAAATTCAATCAATATTTTTTTCCTATATTCTCCGTTTTCTATCATCTAGTAACAACGACAAATTTTCTCACTGTTTTCGACCAACTGCTAACGACGGCCAATGGACCGAACGCAACTTCTTGCGCTCTAAAAAAAGACTACTCCCAGGTTAAGGTTGTTTTTAGACATGATTCAGAATCCCGTGTTCTAAAACCCATTCCGAAACATCATAAGACATTTGACTCACGGGGTCAGATGTTCGCTGATAACCAATTAAATGAATTTTAGGCTCCTGGCGTCCCCATGGTATAAAAAGTTGAGCAGCGACGTTTGGCTCTTCATTGCCATGCTCTCTTGCTCTTCTGATCCGCGCTCTCTCCCTTGTCTGCGTACTGCTTCCAGCTATATTTTGATGTAGCCATATTCGATACTCAAGCCCCGTTAAGACTCTGGTGGCTAGCTTATTAGCGTCCAATGTCCGTCCACATGTCCGTTGCCGCTATTGTGAAATATCATGTCGTCAGCTTGTGTGATTTCTTTCAAGTATGTATTTCTGTGTACCTTCTTCGATGTCTTAAATCTCCTGTGTGTGTCCTGTGGAGTATCTTCATTATCCGGAATCATCAAATAAATAATGTGCATCTCCATTGCTTCCTGTTGTGCGTCTCTTCCCTCTGGCCTCGACATTGTCGAGTATCGCCTCCTCTACATAGTTTAAAGTGAAAGTTAAAGTTTATCATTTTTATTAAAAACACCCCCCCCCCCCACACACACACACACATATATATATATATATATATATATATATATATATATATATATATATATATATATATATATATATATATATATATATATATATATATATATATATATATATATATATATACATATATATATATACATATATATATATTATATATATATAAATATATACATATATATATATATATATATATATATATATATATATATATATATATATATATATATATATATATATATATATATATATATATATATATATATATATATGGCAAATTATCTTAAAAGCGAGGATATTCGGCGAATGGTTTAACCAGCCCGATAACTATAACTAAACCCTATTCAACATGTCTAGGACTCTCTTGTAAAGGCAAATTCAGCTCGTCATCCCCCTCCGAGATTCATCCAGGATCTGATAACTGCGTTGTGGCACGAGGGGACCGACTGCCACAGGGTCTCATCAAACTTTCTTGTTTCCAGTATGGCATCGATCTGTTACAGTTGTATGTCTGTTTAAGGGGGGCCATAGACCATATCAGAGCCATTTTATGTGGAGCCATCTTACAACGTGGGTTTTGTGCATTCCTGCGCTGATGGGCGTAACTGATGGATCATGTGTGCGTACCATGACTGTTCTATGAAGGAATTTTTTTTCTTATATAACTGTGTATCCATCCCGAATTTTCTTAAAATCTGCGCATAAGTTTTTAAAAATTTCGATAAAATGTGCCAGTTCTCTTCATTTTGAACATATTTTCACAAGCTATTAAACTTCCCCCGGCGGAACCATAGTACAAAAGGGAGAAAATTATTTGTGATTTAGTTATTTGATGAAAGACATTTTATGGTAAAACCCCTAAAGGCAGTGTCAAAAATTAAATCTTTAAAATGTCCTCGAATTCCTGTTTAGAACGACATAAATTATGTAAAAGAGAAAATACATGTTGATTTACAATAATTAACTATAATCAAAATATAATGTTTCAACAGGTGTGTAGAGCTGTAAAATATGCATCACTATAGCTCTTCCCCGAGATAATGACGTCTATAGCTCTGAGTCATTTATTACACGAAAGCAGGTATTTGTCACCTTCTGCCATTACTTACTGTCCCTTTATTTCCTTCTTAATACACATAATAAAGCACATTACCCGGCATTAATTTTACTCTCAATTTACAATAATTATTTCATGTCTAATAAATATTTATCACTGAAATTAAGCTCCCTCGCCGGCAGGATATGAACACAAAATACTTTGTACACGCTATGATTTAGAGGGTAAACTACGCTTAACTTTAATGTATGTATTTAAGAGACACATATTCGCTGATAAATTACTCATAACTACTTCACGTTATTAATTGCAGTTGGGGTGCATGAAACGAATACTCTATAGGTGCATGCAAAATAAAAGGGTTGAAAAATCTATTCTTATGCCTAGAAAGTTCCATATTAATTCTCATTAAATTTGCTTTTGACGTATTTAAGGCTCTTTTTGAGGCAAAATGTACTGCTTGGATTTGAATTATGATATTAACATGGTAAAAATATTAGATCGGCATTTTCTAAATTTTTACATAGTACTTAACAAACCCGGCAGAATAAATTTAATACATCAATTTTTTAAAATTAAAATATACGCCGTAATAAAGGAAAATCTGGGAAAATATGAAAGATTCCAATTTATTAATTATATTCTTTTATTTTAACATTTAATAAATGCAATAATAAAATAACTTATATTCGTCTATAGATTTACTTATTAAATTTTAATAAAGGGATTTTTTAGATAGCAGGAAATAGTTTTCTTTTTAGTAACTTAATATGCATAGCCGTGTCTAAAATATATTTAACTGTACAGTGAATCTTAAAAAAACTAACAATCCCGGGTTAGAAAATTTGCATTTTGCTGTAAAAGATTAGGTATATATATAAACATATGAAGTTCACATATTTAGTTAGGTCTACGAATCTGTATTCAATAAGTTTAAATATTATTTTTTTTCTCTAAGTCTACATACCTCTCCGAATGAAAAAGAGGAATGAATTGAAGACCGGTCGTGGAAAATGGTACGAAGAACCAAACTAAATTTTTCAGAAAATGCAAAAAAAAAAAATCTAGTAAATTGTTTTCTTTTAAATATTTTACTATGGATATTCACTTATTTAGTACTACTATCATTATAAAACTTTCAAAACTAAATTTCTACACTATACTTGTAAATATATAAAAACTAATGAAATTTCATTGAAAATAATATAAGTACAACATGTTTACACAACCTTACTGATTATGCACTTACAATAAATGATCCCTATAAGATATTTAAAATGTTGATTTTAGGATTGAAATTAAAAAATCAGTTTTTTATTAACATGCATTTATTCAAAAACGTATAACAAAATAAACAAAATGATACAAAACTAGAGAAAATTTGTATTTAAAGAATGTTATAACAAATGGAATTAAAAATGAAATATTTAATATAATATAGAAAGAGGATTTTTCCCGTTTACAAATACTTCCATAGAAATTTCCATATTTAATATTCATGTATTCAATCATTGTAAGCAAATCTTTCATCTTTTCTCCGTTGATATGATTGCGAGGCACTAAAGTTCTTTAGTTTTAATAACTTGAATTTATTTCCCATATTTGAAAACGTTCTAGTTTGTCCATCACTCTATATGGCTTCAATATTATTATGTCTTTATTACTTTAGGTTAAATTTTCTAATATCATATTGAACAAACATTTTTTACATTTAGGTTAGGCGTAATGCGTAATGATAAATTTGTCATCTACAACCTCCAAATATATATATATATATATATATATATATATATATATATATATATGTGTGTGTGTGTGTGTGTGTGTGTGTGTGTTTGTATGTGTGTGTAAAGAATTAATAGGAAGAGAAAATAATTAAGTTAAAATTTAAAGGAAGCTTCAAGATACATTTATTGCGTGGCATTAAACATCACCGTTTTCATATTTTAGGACGCGCTACGGGTGATTTTAGGGGAATACCCTTTTTGAGCGATGTAACCTTGACTAGCGCGAATGGTCGATCGAACTAATCAATTTTTAGAGCAAGTACGGGCTTTGAGCGGAGTAAAAGTATAACGTCATTCGAATAGAAGCTTCTAGAACATTCCATAAACATCACAGAGCATGCGTGAAAGTTTTGCGCCTAGGTGAAACAATGTGTTTAAAGCAGAGTGTCTTCAGATGTAGGGTTGTGCGGAGCACGTGTCACGGGGATGACAGATTGAAACTTGGCTTGGATTGAATCAGCTTAATTAATAGTATTTGAAATAAAGGATTTAGATGTAGTTTAATTGCATTTAATTCCACAGGCCTACGTTCATTGGCTGCATAGATTTGGAGTAATTAAAATGGGAACTAGTGTAGAGGGAGTAGGAGTAGTAGGCTCGTCATATATATATATATATATATATATATATATATATATATATATATATATACTGAAGTGTCACTGAATTAAGAATAGCAAAGCCTATGTAAATTGTGTATCGCTGCGCATCATGTATGCGCAAGTGAGGGCGCTGTGGTAACTGCATATATAGCGCGTACTGTGGTTGTTCTGAATTAGTTGTTGGAATTGCCAGTATGGGTAAACTGCCTGATTTAGACGCCATCGATCGCGGACAAATCGTAGGTGCGAGACGCATGGGCCATTCAATTTCCGAAATCGTCAGACAGCTAGGATTTTCACGGTCGACAGAGTATACCAAGAATACATGGATGGTGGGAAAAAAACTAGCGTTCGGGAAAACTGCAAAGGACAATTAGCCTTGACAGTGCGTGGTGAGAGACGGCTCAGGCGTATTGTACGTAGCCAGCGAAGCTAAACATTAGCTCAAATTACCACCCAGTTTAATGAAGGTGCCAGTCGTACAGTCAGTAAACGGACTGTACAACGCTCGCTTCACCGTATGGGTTTCGGGAGCCGTCGACCTAAGAGAGCACCATTGCTCTATACTCGCCATCGGGCTGCACGTCTTGCCTGGGCAAGAGAGCACAGAGACTGGAATGTAGAGGACTGGAAATGTGTAGCATGGAGTGATGAGTCTCGATTCCGACTACTTAACGCCGACGGGAGGCTGAGAATATGGTGTCAGGCTCATGAAGCCATGGATTCTGCATGCCTGTCTGGAACTGTACAAGGGCATGGTGGTTCAATCATGGTCTGGGGTGTTTTTTCGTGGCACAGTTTGGGATCTTTGGTGAGTGTACCAACCTCCCTCAATGCAATTCGGTACGTAGAGTTGCTGGGTGATCACTGTAGGAGTTAATCACCTAGAAGCAATAGATGCATGCAAGGGTTGGAATACGCAAGGAATACAACGCATTGACCTTACACATACGTTTATTAGACAACCTAAATTTCAATTTACATGTCAGCACTATAGTATTACAATCTGTTTTATGTTAATAATTTTGACGTACAATACCCAGAAGCAGAGGCAAACTATAGAGTCAAATATGATTTTTAGAATCTAACGGGGAGGCACTTACTATCACGGATGTATGCAACGATGATCGTAGCATCGGCGACCGGGACCCAGTATCATCTCCAGTGTATGAAAACGTTGGCAGTATATTGGCACTTCTCCACGGCTATATGGCAGACGAGAGCCTCCGACATCTAACTCTCAGGAACCCAATCTGAAGACCGTCTCCTTTTTTTCTTGATTCCTCTCGTCCTTAGCGAAGCTGTTGTCCGTTTACAGGGGGCCATTCTAGCACGCCCCTCACTTTCATTGGGCAGTGGGCTGTTTCTCCTTCAGTGGTTCCTATCCCTAATTGGTCCTTTATTATACCGCCTCTGCCGCCTCTGTCCATGGGCTATTTAGTACCTCCCCCCACATACGTTTATTTTGTAAAACAACTTTGATTCTTCTCCTCTGACGTTTTTACTGTGGGCCATAAAATAACGACCATCCATCTTGTAAAATATAAACTTCAGATCGCTATCACTGGCCACACCGACAGCTATTCTTCTATTTTTTTATTGTTTTACAATCCTGTATTTGCCCCTGCCTCTGCATCCTTTATGGTACATTCTTTATTGTCCACACACCGTGGGGAATTACACTATTTTCACTTCTACATCACACTCCACCACTATGGAAAAAAAGATTAAAATTTTTTTTTTTCTTAATACAGTCGACTCACGTCCCTGTTCACAGAAGCTGCAAATAAACATTTTAGAACATACATGACAGTGTAAGTGTGCCTCCACGCATCACAATATTAAATTAAATCTTCGCCAAAACGACAAACCATACTAATTTTGAATTTTGAATGAGACTTCTAATTCTATATACATATTATATGCAATTTCTTTACCATACACAAGTTTTACTGTACATAAAAAAAATCAAATAATTAGCACATTTGTGGTTCTGTAAATATACTGAGTATAATACATTGGAAATTTCAACAGGAATGAGTTCATTACAAATTTGTTTTACTCATTATTTTCAACAAACTTCCCTGCTCTTTATTAGAGCTACCATTACAAACTTAGAACCACATAATTTCTCCACTTATATGCATCATTATCATTGAATTAATTCTATCTTGAAATGACATCTTAGTTATTTATCTAACATGTTCACGTGCGTTAACTCTCAGCAACAGTATCATAATATAAAACAAACATAGAATACTACACAATAAGCTTCTTATTACCCACTACATTGATCAATGAAAATTCCATAATACAATTTGCATCTATACATCATCATATCATCAACATAATTATTACTAAATATTCCCTCTATAAAAAAAAAAACACCATAATATTTATATGCCCATTTTTTTTTTTAATAATTGTAAAATAATAATTCTCGCACAAAAATTTGATGACATACAATAAACCTTATCATAACAACATTAACTTTATATACATACATCGACATCATTGTAACTGCAAATCATCATACACTATCATTCTCACAGATTGTTCGTATCCAAAGTCCATAATTTTACATATGATATATTCTCTGGGCATGATTTCATGTAAAACACAGTTATATCGTACAACTTGTGGTTGTCTTTACAGACGCCGTGTCCCCTGTAAATTTGGCTTTCCACTCCGCATCGCAACTGACCTATGGCTCCAAAAAAAAATCCGGTTTTTGTTTAAAAATTGCCAGTCTCCCACTTTCGCTCAACCAGTCACGAAAGCCGTTTGTCTGCCTGTTTACCTTTCTACGTCACTTGCAAAATAATTAGCGCTCCATAATCTTTTCCCCCCTACGCATGGCAACGTCTTAGGCCAGAATTTCTCCCGTAATTACTGCTAGTCATTTCCTGTAGCTGCAGTACAGCACTTTTTCAAATGCACGCCGGCAAAATATCTGCCACTGTGATTTATGGCACAACATCTCAGTACATCGGGCTATATTCTGAAACTAAGTATCATATTTTTTTCTCAATTTACTCCATCTATCCAGTTCTTTGTATTTATCTAATTATTTCCTGAATTTACTTGTGCATTTTGTATTTTACTAGCTCAACATTCCATCACGTAGTAAACCTAACTTAGTTGAATTCGCGAATCTATTCTTCAATTATTCATCTTAGTTTCATTGCTTACCACTGTTGTTTTTAATTTAATTTCGTTGTTTGTTAATGTTGTTTATATCATTTTTTTTTATTTATTTACTCATATTGTCTTTTTTTTTTATGTTCAACGCTTTTTCCTACACTGCTACCGCTGTGATATTAACGACCTATGATGGCCTTAATAATCTTGTTTCATCAGTGCTCTTCCCCCATCTTAATATTCTTATACTCTACAGGTATGTATTTGAACTTTTATTGGTATTTTGCTTTACTATTCATTTTTCTCCTTACTTGTGACTCATTCATGCATGGCCACTTCACTTGCGCGATTTTTTTTTGATTTTTTGATTTTTTTGATTTTTTTATTATTATTATTATTTATTTTTATTTGATTTGATTACTGCGTGATCTAAGATTATACCCATGTTGTTGTTGAATTTTTGTTCCACGCGAATCAATTTGCCTACTGTGTGTCAATGTATCTTTTCGCGAATCCGTTTCCTGTGAAATAATTTGTTTACTACTCTCATTGTCAAATTCCACATGTGTGTTATCGCCATTGATATTCTCCTCATCGATTATATTAGTTTGCATTTTTGATAAATTCATTTTTACTAATTTCGTAATATGCACTTTACAATCTTCTTCAAAAGGATTCATCGCATTTTTACATAAAAAATTATTATTTCTAAAGCTTTTCATAATGATATAGGGGCCCATAAATTTTGGTCGAAACGTACCCGATGGCCTAAAACTCTTGATGTATACAGTATCCCCAATATTCAAACTAACCGTAGCTTTCCTTTGTCTTTTGTCATATTCATCCATCACTCTTCTCTGATTAGCTAACGTATCATTCCGAATCTGTTCAATTTGTTCGAATGTTTTTTTGAGATACTCGGGTGATGGCCTCTGAGACTCACATGGCTGGTGGGCGGAGAAAGGTGTTCTAAGGGGGCGATTAAAAAATAACACACTTGGCGTGTAACCAGTGCTTCTGGAAATCGAATTATTCATAGCTAATACAATGAATCGGGATTGAACATCCCAATCGAATAATTTTTGTGAGGAAGCCATAATAGATTCTTTATACTGACGATGTGTTCTTTCACACATGGCATTTGCTCTCGGAAAGTAAACGCTGGTTTGTCTAAATTCAATATTCAAATTTGATAGAAATGATCGAAATTCATCCGATATAAATTGTGGTCCATTATTAGTCAATACAATTTTTGGCAAGCCAAACGATGAAAAATATTTCGTTACCGCATTGATTAGCGACGCTGAAGTAATCTTACGTAAGGGAAAAACCGACAAAAACCGTGAGTAGTGATCGACGATTGTTAGTACGAATTGATTACCTTTCAATGAACGTGGAAGTTTGCCAATTATATCCATGGATAAAAATTCTCCTGGTGCATAATTTTTTTCTATCTTTTGTAGTGGAACCGCAATTGTCGGTCTAGATTTGTATAGTTTGCATGTATGACACGTGTCACAATAATTTTTGATATCTCTGTACATTCCATACCAAAAGTAAACTGATTTACATAAATTGTACGTCTTAGGGAAGCCGAAATGAGCCGAGTGTGCATTTACCATTACATTGTTTTTTAATTTCTCTGGAACCACGATTAAAGCTGGCTGCTCTTCTGTCATTGAATCTCTATCGGGCATTACCCATAGTAATTCGCGGTCACTGTCCCATCTAAACATTTTGTACCTTCTCCTCTCTTTCTTATTTCGTATTCCTTCAATGATAATTTTGAGTTTTGGATCTCTTTGTTGATGTATCGACATATTTTCTAGGGATATAGTTTTATCAACTTTAAAAATATCCTCAGTTAGTTTTTCTAGAATAGGAATAGTAAAAACTGCCCTTGATAAAAAATCTGCAGGGTTCGATTCTCCTGCAATATGTTCAATTTTGAAATCAAATTCCTGTATATCTAATAACCATCGCGCTGTAATATCTGATTGTTTTGTTAAACTTAAATGATGTGTTAATGATTTGGAATCAGTTAGAACTTTAAATCGTTTGCCAAATAAGAATTTTTTAAAATGTATCATCGCATCATGTATTGCCAACAGCTCAAGTTTTATTGAGGGATATCTGGTTTCGGAATCCTTTAATTTTCTAGAGTAAAATTCTATTGGCATTTGTGTACCGTCATGTTCCTGCATCAGTATCGCTGATAACGCAATTTTCGAAGCATCACAACTTAAAATAAAAGGCTTATTAAAGTCTATCTTGAAAGTCGTTGGTTTTTGTAAAACAGAGGTCTGAATTTTCTCAAAAGCCTGCTGCATCTCTGCGTTCCATACAAACTTTACTTTCGGACTTGTTGCTTGTATTAAAGGATATACGGTCTCCGAATACTTATTAATTAATTCCCTGAAATAATTACATAACCCTAAGAAGGATTTTAATTGTCGCCTACTCTTAGGTACAGGGAAATTAGAAATTTTTTTTATATTTTTCTCTGCTGGTGCTACACCGTTCTCATTAATTTCAAAGCCTAAGAATTCAATCGTGTCTTTATACAATTGTAATTTTGATGGTTCAATTGTTAGATTTACATCTTGTAATCGTTTTAAAATTAACAATAATTTTTCTTCCATCTCTTTTTGTGAATTTGCACAAATAACCACATCGTCTAAATAATAATGTATATCATGTTCTTTTAAATCACTGAGGCACTTGTCCACTAATTGAGCAAAATATGCTGAGCTATTTTTAGCACCAAATGGAAGCCTGTTTGGCTCAAATTTCCCAAATTCTGTGATAAATGCCAATTTATGTTTGTCCTCAGGTTTTAAAATAATTTGTTGAAATGCCGCATGTAAATCTAAAGTGCAGTATAGTTTGTACCCGCCTATATTATTTAAAATTTCTCTAATATCCGGTAAATGGTATGGAAAACCTACCGTTATGTCATTCAAAAGCCTATAGTCACACGCCATTCTGTATTTAATGTTACCCGGATCATCTGTTTTCTTTGAAGAATTTTTTTTTACAAATTCACCGGAAAACTGTAGTTAGATGTAGAATGTTTTATTATCCCAGCCTTTAGAAGCTTTTCGATTTCTGATTTCGCATAAGGTTTAATTGCGTAGGGTAACGGATAAGCTTTTGATTGAATTGCTAAATCATGGGATAATTTAAAATCTGGAGATACTAACGTTGTGCTCCCCAGGGTATCATACGATTTTGAAAAACAGCGGTAATGTTCTAATAATAATTTCATCACTCTTTCTCTATCCTCCTTCTGTAAATGTGACAGATCAAAATCTTTCTCACTTAATTCCTTTTTTCTTAATTCATGTATTTCATTTAACGTTAAATTATTAATTCTATATTCTTTTTGCGTGTTTACTCCGTTCGTCTTATTGATGACAAAGTCTTGATGACCGATTGCTAAATTCATTTTCTTATTCAATGTCAGTTTTTTATCGGTTGAATTATGTACATAAGTTAAAATATGATTGGAGTGATTCACTCTAACTAGCGCATTGTCTACTAGTACTCCTAATTTTTTTTATTTGAGGTAATTAAAATATCTGTATTGTTTGGTAACTTCATCTTAGGTTCAAGCATTACGCATCTCGTCTCATGGGGCTCCAACGTTACTTTATTTATTAAGAAGCAATTAAAATTACTATTTGCCTCCTCATGATTCATAGCTAAACCTTTCAAAGACTTCGTATTTTCATCAGTGTATACATCTTTGAATGTTACCTGATTGCTATCATAGTCGACCACTGCATTGTATTGTTTTAGAAATGGATACCCTAGTATTATCTCGTAATGTTTACTGACATTATTCATAACAAAAAAAGATTGTTTGAATGACCTTTTATCAATTTTGAAATTAATTTGTATTACTTTTGAAAATGGTATCTCAGTATTTTGTATTGTTGTAATTTTAATGTTTCTGGACAAATATTTTATTTTAACGTCGTTCTGTTTAATTTTTTCAAATAATGCCTCGCTCAAGATGTTGACCGCCGCTCCAGAATCCAACAACGACGCACATATTAAATTTTGTATCTCTATTTTTAGTACTGGTAGATTTGAGACTTCTTTGAAAGTACAACTTGCAATTATCAATTGATTATTCCCTTTTTTTTTTCTTCGATTTGATCCGTTTGTGTCATCGATACCGTTTTGTTTTTCTCCCCCTGTTCACTAATCTTCACATTTTTGGTTATCTTACCCACTTGAATCTCATTTTGCCTCGAGAACCTCTGTATCTGTGGGCTTTTATTACTGTCTACATAGCGTACCAGCGGTTCCCTCTTTAGTTTAACCTCCTCGCATATTGTCTCCTACCTCTCATACCCATATTATGTCTCACACCCCTGTCCATCCTATCATAATTATACTCATAATTCCTATTTATCTCTGCATATGCTTCTCCCTGTTGCGGATAATAATTTCCTTGTCTTTGGTTACTTTGATTATTATCAACATTACTGTAATTTTGCCTATAATTAACGTACGTTTGTGGCATTTGACTATTTCCATTAAAATTTCGCCTCTGGGGAGTCCCCCAATATGTATTCGTAGAATTCGGAAAATTACTTTCTGCCTGAATTACTGGCTGTGTTTGATTTTGACTCATGGTCATATTTCTAGGGTTAAACCAGCATTGTAGTGTACTGTGGTTGGTTTTTCCACATAATTCACATTTTATGTCACCACCTTGGCCCTCTTTTGCATCTTTTAAACTTAAGTTATTTATTTTCTCTGTCGTGGCGTTTAATCGTTCCATCAGTTCTTTATTTTGATTTAATAGTGATTCAATTATTTTCATTGAAGTGCTATCATTATTTATATTCATAACTCTGTTTTCCGAATCCTCTAGCGCGTTCTCTATGTTTCTTGCCTTTTCGTAAGCCTCGTTAAATGTGGTAGGAGCCGTTTTTTTAACTTCCAATTGAATATCGGGTCTTAATCTGTCTAAAAATTTTGATAATTTAATTTTTTCCGTCAGACCAACCGCTCCCTGATCCTCTGATAGTTTCGCAACTTTTAAATAGTTGTACGCGGTCCTGACAATTTCCTCCTTAAAATCTTTAACGGACTGTTCGGGTTTCTGCGAGATTTTCATTAAGGCATTTTGTGATTTCATGAAATCTTGCTCCGGAGTGAATTTTATTTTTAACGTTCTCTTAAAGTTTTCATAATTATTTTCGTCCTGTAACTCTTCGTGACTACTTACATATTGTAATGCTCTGTCCTTTAGTTTTGCTTTTAAAAATAACAATTTATGCTCTTCATTTAACTTCCCTATGTCTGCTATTTTATCAAATTGGCTAAAAAAAAAAATCAATGTTGTCATTTTTATTCCCAGAAAATTCTGGCAAATGCACTAATATATCTTTGCCCTCCATAATTGTATTATCCTTTGTTTCTAATTTACGTATTAATTGCGCTCTAATTGCATCAATATCAATTTGCTGATTCTGCATCAATCTAATGATTGGCAATATATCTTAAATATTGCCTAACCTATTACTCAAACTATATAATATCATTAACATATCATACATACACTTCCAACAATTGTCATATCATTCTATTCGCATTAGTGTTAAACAAATCACTTTAGTGTGTATTCAACATCAGTCAACTAATAAAGTTCATAATTATATATATAATATCACTTCAGAATTTCAAACAATTCACAGTGGTAAAGAAATTGCACACAAGTCTCTGCTTCTGAATATCATACGTTAATATCCTACGGTTCTTATTCTTAATATTATGATAAATATTTTCATTATTAAGTTTGGCGATTAACGTAATAGATCACCTCTCAAACTTACTACTTCTTCATACTCTTTATAATCATAATAGTGTTAAAATGTAATCTAAATGGTAATCATAATGTTGCTCACAACTCATATTCTAAGTCTATTTTCACTACAGTTGGTAAAAAAAAATAAAAAATAACAACTTGTTTCCTCTTCTACAAAAAACAAAAAAAAAACACTTAATTATTCTAGCAAACTAACAACATATTATTTTAGTCTTGATTATTACTAAGGTCTCTTCCGTAATATCCACAAATACTTCCAACCACGTGCATCCTGGTCGCGGCACCATAGATGTAGGAGTTAATCACCTAGAAGCAATAGATGCATGCAAGGGTTGGAATACGCAAGGAATACAACGCATTGACCTTACACATACGTTTATTAGACAACCTAAATTTCAATTTACATGTCAGCACTATAGTATTACAATCTGTTTTATGTTAATAATTTTGACGTACAATACCCAGAAGCAGAGGCAAACTATAGAGTCAAATATGATTTTTAGAATCTAACGGGGAGGCACTTACTATCACGGATGTATGCAACGATGATCGTAGCATCGGCGACCGGGACCCAGTATCATCTCCAGTGTATGAAAACGTTGGCAGTATATTGGCACTTCTCCACGGCTATATGGCAGACGAGAGCCTCCGACATCTAACTCTCAGGAACCCAATCTGAAGACCGTCTCCTTTTTTTCTTGATTCCTCTCGTCCTTAGCGAAGCTGTTGTCCGTTTACAGGGGGCCATTCTAGCACGCCCCTCACTTTCATTGGGCAGTGGGCTGTTTCTCCTTCAGTGGTTCCTATCCCTAATTGGTCCTTTATTATACCGCCTCTGCCGCCTCTGTCCATGGGCTATTTAGTACCTCCCCCCACATACGTTTATTTTGTAAAACAACTTTGATTCTTCTCCTCTGACGTTTTTACTGTGGGCCATAAAATAACGACCATCCATCTTGTAAAATATAAACTTCAGATCGCTATCACTGGCCACACCGACAGCTATTCTTCTATTTTTTTATTGTTTTACAATCCTGTATTTGCCCCTGCCTCTGCATCCTTTATGGTACATTCTTTATTGTCCACACACCGTGGGGAATTACACTATTTTCACTTCTACAATCACCTCCATCCGTTTATGCTGTTCTGTTATCCGCACGGTAATGGAGTTTTCCAGCAAGACAACTGTACCTCTCACAAGTCCCGGTTGGCTACTGGCTGGTTGGATGAGCATTCCTCTGACTTCTCTGTCATGAATTGGCCACCTAGAAGCCCAGACTTAAATCCTATTGAGCATCTTTGGGATGTTTTGGAACAAGGCGTGAAAGGCCATCACACAGCACCAAAGAACCTTACTGAATTATGGACAGCTTTAGCCAATATTTGGCAAGCCATTCCCGTGGAACGTTTCCAGAAACTTGTTGAATCTATGCCTCGTCGTGTGGCAGCCGTTATCAAGGCCAGAGGAGACCCAACTCGTTACTAGGTAGGTATCTCTAATTCAGTGGCACTTCAGTGTATATATTTGTGTGGGAAAAGTAGATAGTGAACACCTCTGACTGTGACTCAAGCAGACGTTTCCCGGACACTCGTATAGAAGGCCGGCAGTTCGATTGGCAATCGGACGAGTCGCTCACTCTCCCGTGGAAGAAATGACGATTCGTTTGTCTCGCGGAGGAGAAGAACGAACTGACCTTGGGTTCTCGTGAAGGAGACATACGTGCAGTTTAAAGCAGGTCGCACGTGGATAAGCAGCAGAGTCAAGTGCTGTGGAGCCGACTATCTAGTTTTTATCTCAAGTTTTTTCATCTGTACATTCTCCATCATATCATCGTTCTTTTAATAAATGAGTTTTTACCGTTTTTAAGTAAGACGTGTGATTTCCGAACCAATCACACCCACATCTTGGGGCTTCGACCGATCACTTCGGACACCCACATCCTGGTGGGTCGAAGCCGGTGATATTCTGGTGAAATCTCGAGGTAATGTGCCATTTTTTTCATTCAAAATGAGTATTCTAAATAAGTTGAAGAAAGATGATTTAAAACTTATTACCGAGGAACTCGGAGAGATTGTACCAGATAAAGGCTAGATTGCGGATAATAAGAAATTAGTAGAAAACTGTGATGTGTTTAAAACGGAACAAGAGTTTGTCCGTGGGGTTGTCAAATCGGTCGCGGAGGATCGCATGACTCAAGCAGCTAATGAAAAATTTAGATTGGACATTGTAAAAATCAAATTAGCCCAACTCGAGAAGGAAATTGAGCTAGAAAAGTTAAAAAAGAAACTATTGCCTGATGAACGAACTAATGGGCCATTTTGTGTTGAGAATGTAATAAAAAGTGTAAAAACACAACAATTTCTGCTCCTGAGAAACCCGAGGCATTACATTTGCTTTTGCTTTTTTAGAGAAATCATTCGCTAGGAAAGAAGTCCCTATAGGCTTAAAAGCTGAAGTATTAATTAACTTGCTAGGGGTATGCCTCTTCGGTTGCATATGTTTTAACATATGCATCCGAAGAGGAATTGTCAGATTATGAAAAAATAAAGTTGATTTTGGCTAAATTTCAACCGACACCTAGAGAGTGTTGGAGTAATTTTAAAAATGCTCAAATGAATCGCACGGGCTTATCAAATGAATCGCACGGGCAATTTGTATCGCGACTGACTGCAACATTTGATTACTATTGTCAAATTAGGGAAGTCAAAAAGGATTTTAGAAAATTCTGTGATTTAATTGTTGCTGATAAATTGTATGAAACAATGGAATTCAAACTAAAGAATACATGGGTGTTCGTGAGGGTAAATCATGGTTTAGCCCATATCACTTAGGCTGTGAATGTGATTTATTGTTTTCATCACGAGGTAAATCATTGTCGTAGGTAAACCATCCCGTATTTCATGCTAATGAGGCGAATGCAGCATGTTCTCAAAAACCGCCAATCAAAAATGAATCTTTTCGGCATAACCGATATCAGAATAGTCAAGCAGAAAGAATTTGCTATGTGTGTGGTGGGAAAGGAGAAAACTTCCTTTCTGCTCACACCTGCCCGAAACTGTACGAAATAACTAAACCTAACAAGATGCAAAATGAGTTCGTGGTATCGGGAATTAGAGCAGCGTCAAAAAACGTGATACAGAATGAGTTAGAATTTATTGATATTCTCGTTTATGGGAAAAAAATAAAATTTCTCAAAGACTCTGGAAGGAAGCTAATAATTGTAATTAAATCCTTTTTCCCCCTAAAACCACATCGGGCACTATACTAATGAGAGATTGTTTTGGGAACAGAGTTTTTGCTGAGACTGCAACTTTTTCTTCTTCTTTTCACAAGGATTGCAAACCCATTGAAATTCAAGCTGTAGCCAGTGATCAGTTAGAAATGCATGGAATCTTCCCACCGAATTGTTTGAACTTTCTGAAGAAAAATGAATTGGCAGACGGTCAAAGTGACTACTGTTTTCTCTTCGGAGATTCAGAGTGAACTTTCATTTTGTTCGTCAGTGATTGACAGCGCATCACTCGAAGTTAATCATAAAGTTGATAGTCATGCACGTGATCAGGTTCTTTAGTTAGCGAAATGGCATGAATCAATTAACAGCCTAGAAAGAATGATTTGAAAATGAATGCTGTGTTGAAAGATAACATTCCAGTAGCGCAACGGTCGCAAATATTGCCTTTAGCGGAGCCGCCAAAAAATGTTTATAAACAAATGAGCGACCCTGCAAAGTGCTTCAAATTTGTTCCTGACGTGCAACGAATCATCAACAGCACCGTCAGCAGATCCAACAACAAGTCGAACCTAAAAATCAACGAAATCCTCGACGAAGAATTCCTGCACTCCATGATTCGGGGGAAAGAGACTATTCATGAAGAGGCCACATTTATTACCACAGCATGATTTTTCCCTGATTTTTCATTATCTTTAATTGTAGTATAAGGTTTTTTATTTTCTTATAAATTTAATTGCAATTTTTTTCCCATCTAAACTTGGACTTTTACCCTCCATTTTAAATGATAAATAACCGCACACAATAATGCATGAACTAACTAGAAAGCCGGAACAGAATGATGGTATATGTATCATTTTCTACCGTCAACAGAATTGGACTAAAGCCGTTCATAAACTATTATAGATTCTCACAGATGATTTGCTCATGTATCGTTAACCAGTGTATTGGGATAAGTACTATCGCACTATTATGTAGGGATGTGTGCAGAGGGCAAGTTAGTAGATATTTTAGTAGTAGAAAATTGTAATGACACTGTAACAAATGTGTCATTAAAAATTCTTTAAAAATCAATAGATTATCAAAAGGGAAATCAAGCGCGTCTAAATGAAGTTTGCATTGTGTATAGTTAGTTGTTTTTCCCTTAAGTTAATAGATGTTAGAACAAATATAAGAGTCTTAAGAATCACCATAATTTTAATGTACAGATATACGACATGGGACTTGGTAAAATATTTTGGGGGCAATCTTTAAACATATAAAAAATCTTTAAAAAAATGCTTTTTGCCATTTGTACCATTTTCGATATTCAGTCTTCATGTTTTTTCCAGATGATGGCCGAAGTGTTAGGGCTCTGGCATTGGGTTCAGATCATATGGGTTCAAGAACACACTATTGGCATAGATGTTTGTAGCCGTTCGGAATCGGCTTTAAACTGTATGTCCCGGTGTAATTAACCCTCGTGCAGCAAAAGGTTAACCGTAGTGTTTCAAACCAAACCTCAATGATTTATTTTTTGCAATCTTCAGGTGATGCATTCTTACGCAGCTTTTAAAAAAATTTAAATCTATAAACTATTTATTAATTTTAATTGTGCTAATATTTGCATAAGAAATTAATTTTATAAGAATTAATTTTATATGAATTTGTATAAGAAATTAATATTAATGCTAATATTTCTATAAGAAAGTATTCAGTAAAAAGGAAAGTATTATGGAAAGAGATATATTGCTATGTGTTACGCATTTTTTTTAAACCTTGCCCAGTTTCATATTTATTTTTCAGTACTCTTTTTATATTACTACCTGAACGAAAATAAATTATCAGAAATGCTATTCAACTATATTTTTCCTTTTGAAAAAATACAAAAAATACCAAAAGTGACGAATTATTCTCCACAGAAGTTTAATGTCTTTCATAAATTTTACGTTACGAAAATTATTTCTAAATGTTACTTTATGGTGGTTAAAAATTTGTTACTCACAAATTTTCCCATTGTTGTAAGAGTATTTATGTATAAAATAATGCAACTTTTTAGATGAACGTTTTCTTTTTAAAATGCTAAACACAAGGTAAGTAATAATGTCTTATTGCGTTAGTAAACATGTTTTCTTATTCTTTATAATCGGAAAAAACATTCATTGTAATAAAATTTATATTTCATGCTAATAAAATTGAATAACAAAATTTATATTGGAATTCTCAATGTTTTCAATAACATTGAGTAATATTTAATGCAAAAATTAGTTTTATACCTAACATAAAATGATTTTCTTTTCTAAACGTTTTAGAATTTTATGATGTATGATAATGATCATGTTGAAATATCAAAGTTCGAGTTAGCATATATTTTAGTTCGGCAAATTTTTTTTATATACTTTGGAGGCTTTTTCATCAGAAATTCACTTAGAATCACAAGACAATATCATTCAGCATCAAAGTGACTAAATCGTATAGTGCTGGGTAATTTGTTTTGCACCCAAATGAATAAACTTTAGACAAAATATAAAAGCCAAACGAATCAACATACTTATAGAGAACATATGAAAAGCATGATACTATTGTCCATTAATGAAAAACAAGTATACTGCTTAAAATACGCATGTACGACATGGGAGTTGGTAAATATTTTAGACGGGGGACGTTTAAAACAAGTTTCGAGACTTTTTCATAAGAAACTGGCTTAAAATAATTAGTTTACATCATCGAACATCAAATTGGATAATTAATATAATGTATAAAAATTACTTGTTTTGCCCCCAAATGAATAAACTTTAGACAAAATAGAAAATGCCGTAACAGGAGTAAATTATAATGTACAAATGTACATCATGTGGATAAGTAAATATTTTAGTTAGCCAAATTTGAAACATAATTTCGAGGTATTCTCAGGAGAAAATGGCTTAAAATCATTAGATTATACCATTCAGCACCAAAATGAATAATTTGTATAATGCATAATTATCTGTTTTGCCCTCAAATGAATATCTTTTAAAATAAACATAGAAGCCTTACGAATAAACATGCTTATAAAGTACAGATGTACAGCTTCATTCTCCAATAAATTAACGTAGCATAAGTGTACAACATGGGAGTTGGTAAATATTTTAGTTGGGCAAATTTTAAACCTAGCCTCGAGGCTGTCTCGTAAGAAACTCGCTTAGAATTCTTACATTATACCATTTATAATCAAAGTACATAATTTGTATAAAGTACAGTGACATATTGATTTAATGTATAATGATATGAGAATTATAAGTTATATCTGTTGTCCAGGTATGAGTTATTGTGAGGCTATATGTTCCGATTCAAACAGAGCGCCGGTCAAACAAGGATACCATTTGATGTAAGGAGTTTTGTGCAAGAAAAATTACGATCCTTTAGAGCACCCTTGGTTGCCGGTAGTTCCGAAGCATCTACGTGGTGACATTCTCAAATTTTATCATGATGCACCAATATCCGGACATTTGGGTTTTGCCAAAACTTTCGACCGTGTTCGGCGAAAGTTCTACTGGCCGCGTCTCTACAGAACAGTCAGACGCTATGTGAAGCACTGCAGGGATTGCCAGAGACGAAAGCATGTGCCGCAACTACCCCCGGGTCTACTGGTACCGATTCCTCCTGCAGTTTCACCGTTCCACAGAATAGGTATCGACCTTCTTGGCCGTTTCCCTATGACGACTCTGGGAAAGAAATGGATAATAGTTTGCACTGACTATTTAACTCGATACGCCATCACCAAAGCCCTTCCAACTGCCGACGCATCGGAGGTCGCCAAGTTCCTGGTGGAAGAGGTTATTCTAAAACACGGAGCACCTAGAGCGATGATTTCAGATAGAGGAAAGGTTTTCCAGTCAAAGCTTGTTACGGAGATCATCTCGTTATGTCAAGTAAACCATAAGATGACTACTGCTTACCGCCCACAAACTAACGGCCTAACAAAGCGTTTCAACAAGACCCCAGCTGACATGTTGTTCATGTACGTCGATATCGACCACAAAGATTGGGATTCAAAGTTACCATTTGTGACGTTCGCCTATAATACGGCAAAACAAGACACAACGGGATTTACTCCTTTTTTCTTGTTACATGGACGCAAGGCTGAGACTACTATGGATACAATGTTTCCGTTCTATCCTGATGGCTCGTACGATGACTACGTGGACCACTTGTTGACGAAAGCGGAGGAAGCACGGCAGCTAGTCAGAACCCGAACTCTGATTGCCCAAGATCGGGAGCAAGAAAGGTATAACACAAAATATACCAAGGTAACCATACAAGGTACATACTTGGTAACCAACATACCAAGGACCACGAACTGGAGCACGAAAAAAAGCCATAGCGGAAACAGCAAGACGCTAGTTTAAGAAGAGAGGGGGTAATGCCGCAATGTCTTGATGGCATAACGGATAAGGCATGAGCCTACCAGTCCGAACGTGGCGAGTTCGAATCCCGCCAGTGACTTATTTATTTAGTTTATTATTTATTCCAGTCACTTCTAGACGATAGTAGAATTTTCTGACCGGAAATCACGTTACTGATCAACAGGGTATAAATTCAATTCCCTAAGTGTTGGGAGGCAGTCTACGAGTTGTAGTCAATGAATAAACATCTCGTTCTTCTATGTGTCTGTGATTTATATGTGACAATATATATATACGAGGGTATGTTTGATTATTATTTCATTTAATTATGGAATTATACTAGTTCTATGTTTTTAGTTCTTTCTGGTTTTAGAGGTGCTATTGTAGTAGTACAGAAGCTGTAACATTGTTGAATTATTCTTTAAGTTATGGGATATTTTCCTGAGTTGAAAATTTAAACCAAATATAGCCATAGGACGTTCAAAATCTCCTGTAGAGGTTTAAATTTCACTGCAATATCTTACAGTTTTACAGGAATTAATTAAATATTGCAACAGATAAACTTTGATCTATCAATTTGAGATATTTCAATGTTAAACCTTTAAAACTGCTAATTTAGGTTATTGTTTAAACATAAATTTCATTCTTGAACTCAAATTGTTTGCACTATCGGCATCTCTAACATTTGAAAGCAATTTAATTTACATCTCTTTGAAAGCAGGATTAGGGAAAAATAGACTAGAATGAACTGTGATTTATTAATGAAATCGAAATGATTTTTGTAGTAACAGCAAACTGACGGAGGAAATATTTGGGTGGTATAGCAGAAATTAAAATATTCCGTATCTATAGCATTTAACACTCCTATGCATCAAACAAGTCATCAAATGTTAATACGCAGACATATTATGCATAGATTTTCATTTCAAATGCCTGCTATCCGATGATTTAAATTCTGAATAGCCGGTTGCATAATGCAAACGAGTTCTATCATTGAATTTAACAATATTTACTTTATGCTCCATTTCTGCCGGCTAATGAAAAGTTCCAATTCCGGTTAGAGGCATTTGTTTAAAGAGATGCGGAAAATACTGTTGACATTATTACATTTTGATAGCATATGTGATTTATTCCAATATTGATTTTGGTGGATATCCTTATTGACATATAAAAGCAACGTCTGTCTAAACATGAACAGAATTTTATTTAAAGCCGCGGAGTGAATAGGGTTCGTTAACCATTTCCCGGTTTGTCCGGTCGTAAAATAATTGTAAATATCTGATCGTTAAATAATTTTTACCGTTATTTACTTTAAAATCCAACTCAAGAATATCCCATCCTTCTCGATTACTGGGATAGAGAGGTTCCCAAGCTGTGAATCACTATTCCCTTGGGGATCACGAAGTGTTTTATGGTGGCTCATTGTTTATTCGATTAGAATAACTCTTTAGTGAATTTACATTATCAATAATCTTTATATATATATATATATATATATATATATATATATATATATATATATATATATATATATATATATATATATATATATATATATATATATATATATATATATATATATAAATGAAAGTATATATGCATGCATGTATGTTCCAGTATCACTCTGGAATACCTGGAGCAATTTCAATCAATTTGGTACACATTTTCCTTACAATCTGGAAAGAAACACTGGGGGGAAGACACCCATAGCACCACTAGCAGGGGGCAGGGAGTCAAGTAAAGATAATCGAAAACGACTGATTAGTATCGAATCCATAGTTTTCGGGGGCATAGTGATGCATAGTGATGCATGCAGATGCATAGTGACACCAATGTCGTTTAAGTGCAAGTTCCTCCCGCCATCAGCGTTAGGGGGACGGGGAAGAAGGGGTTGAATAATAAAATGTCCAAAATAACTGAGAGTAGTGTGGAATCCATAGTTTTCGGGTTCGCTGATATGAACAGTGACACTCCTGATGTAGTTTAAATGCAAGTTCAGCTCCATCAACACTGGGGGGGGGGAGAGGGTGGAAGGGGGGAATAAAATTCCAAAATGACTGAGAGTAATGTCGAATCCATTATTTTCGAGTTCGAGATGAATAGTGACACTCCCGATGACGTTTAAGTTCAAGTTCAGCACATCATCAGCATTAGGGGGGGGGAGGAGGAAGAAGGGGTGAAAAATTAAATGTCCCAAATGACCGAGAGTAGTGTCAAATCCATAGATTTCGGTGTCAATAAGATGAATAGGGACACTCCCTATGCCGTTTAAGTGAAAGTTTATATCCACATCTTCATTGGGGGGAGGGGGAAGAAATGGTGAATAATAAAATGTCCAAAATAACCGAGAGTAGTGTCGAAAACATAGTTTTCGGGGTCGCTGAGATGAACAGTGACACTCCCGATACCGTTTAAATGCAAGTTCAGCACCATCAGCATGGAGGGTAGGGGGACGAAAGGGTGAAAATAAAATGTTCAAAATGACCGAGAGTAGTGTCAAATCCATAGTTTTCGGGGTCGCTGAGATTTATAGTGACACTCCCGATGCCGTATAATTCCGAGTTCAAACCACCATCCGCAATGGGTTAGGGGGAGAGGGGAAAAGAAGGGATGAAAATAAAATGTCCAAAGTGACCCATAGTAGTTTCGAATCCATAGTTTCCGGAGTCATTGAGAAGAATAGGCGAAACTAAATATGTTGTTTATAATCAAGATTTGAGTTAAATTAGTATTATAGTGAATTTACAATTTTACTTTATAATTTGTATACTGTGCATATATAGGAGAAGGTGGGATTATAGACCCTGCATTTATTATGGACCCCCTTAATATCTGCCCTATGCGCAGGTGCAGCCGCTAATTATGGCTGTGATCTAGAGCCCCTAGAGGGCTAGAATGGATAGTCAAGGTCATTGACCCCAGTTCACTCACAAATGACGTCCTGTGGCCAATTGTTTGCTTTTCGAGTTTTCAAACTTTTTCTGGGGAAAGTAAAAGGGAATATTTTACATATCTACTACTATGTTTTGTAAAAACTGATTCCTGTGCCTTATTCTACACGACATGAAGTTCCTTTTGAGCTAGTTCGAAATTAAATTTGGTGTAACTCATAATGTAAAAAATGAGTTTGTTTCCAAGATGGCGTTGTTTGAAATATGGACCCCATGGGTGCTGGTATTATGGACCCGGGTCCATATTAGCAACAACTGTTTCGATGATGTAATAATAATGTTTCCATGAGAAAATGCAATTCCACAAATGATTTCATTGTGATACATTATATTTTCATGTTTTGTAATCTTTTCCGGTTATTCTGTAAGCTAAGAATGCAAGTTGAGAAGAAATCTCCCGCTAGCAAGGACGGTGTAGTCCGCAGAATTAGTTGGGATAGGTTGAAGATGGTTGAGGCTATCCATAAGCTAAGATGCGGAGAAATGGAACTAAAGGAGGCTGCCAGAGTGTTTGGTGTATCAAGAATAACTTTGAGATTATTGGCTTCACAAGTGGATAAGCCAGCAGCAGATTTGGTTATATAAAAACTAGGATTTGGTTTCAATTTGGAGCGCTACTGTCAACTTTTGTTATACAAGGGCTAATTAGATCGAAACCTACAGTTTAAAGCCAATTCCGAAAGGCTACAAACATCCATGCCGTCACTGAGACGTACCCACAGGGTCTGAACCAAATGCCAGTGTCCAAGCCGTTCAGCCATCACCTGGTACAATAACTAGGGAGGAAGCCTATTTTACCAGATTACACTGAAAAAGAGTTAGAGGCCTATTTGCTAGAGATGGAGTCAGTATTTCACGGTCTCACTCGACAAGATGTGAGGAAATTGGCGGTCCAATTGGCTGAACGTAATAATATCTCCCACACTTCCATAAACGAAACAGCAGGGAGAGACTGGCTAAACCGATTCCTCACTCGCCAGACAAATTTAGATCAGAAAACCTACAGGGACGTCATATGCACGTGCAGAAGGATTCACACGTGAGCAGGTGGCTGGGTTATTTTTATTTGCTGGATGGCTTGTGTTCTGGGAATCAGTTCCAGAATCTTCAATGTAGATGAGACTGGTTTAAGTGTGGTTCAGGCAAAAGTTTTCGAAGTCATCGGGTGGAGGAGAAAACGTTAGGTGGGAGCTCTTACTACAGCTGAACGTTGTTCTCTGATAACTGTGGTTTGCTGCATGAGTGCTTGGGGAACATATTTTCCATCAATGATGATATTTCCTCGTAAAATCTTAACGAATCAGCTTATGAATGGAGCCCCATCTGGAGCAATTGGAAGAGCTCATCCCTCTGGGTGGATACAAGCCCATATGTTCCCAGAGATGGTCCAGACCAGCAAGAAGCATCGTGCATCTTCTGTGAAGGTACATTCAAAGATGACACATAAGGAGAACTTTGAATTCGGTGTGTTATGTGCCTACACTGAACTCATTCTGTGTGCACCGGAGTCGAAGCTGAGTTTTATATTTGCGACTTTTGTCTCCAAACTTGAATTTTTTTATATAAATAATGTTTGATGATCCAGCTGTTTAATAATATTATCCTTCTTTCACTTTCTCATTTCTAAACTTTTCTCTTTTTTGTTTCCAACTGTTTAATAAATAGATAAATGATTTTTTGGCAAAAAAGGTGGGGATCCATATTACCCTCCACTTTGGGTCACCTGCAAGTATTGACTTTTTCAACTTATGTGATTGTATACATCTTAAAATTTGATTTAACGGCAAATCCACTTAAGGATTTTTAGATGATGAGTTATGTAAGAGGTCAGATCCCCAAAATATGAAAATCAGTCTTTGGTATGACCACAGTGATAAAAACGGGGTTCCATAATCTCACCTTCTCGATTGTAAATACCTGTAAATAAAATTGTTTATATTTTACACTATAGGTAGAATTCATCCATTTTCCTGTCTAATAAAATATTGGGATATATAAATACCCGGCAACACGGATAAACAGCTAGTGTTTTTATATAAGTCAATCAAAATAGTAGGCGCATCGTTTTTATTGAGTTTCTGTTCTGTTCTTCTTTTTTATAGACCTATGACTGACGGGTGAATGTTTCTGAAAATTCTCTCCCTTACAAATTTCTTCCAAATTTCCTTTTCATAAAATTACACATTTAGTTGGGGGTGTGGAAGCGTGGAAACCATTGAATAGTGTCGAGACGTGACAAAGTTCGAGACTTTCGATAGAGGAATAAATATATCGTAAGTAAACGCTCTTGTGATAGCGGCAAAAATTTTAAATACATGTGATGCAACCTATGAAAAGGTACCTTTAGACGGAAACAGCAATTTCATAGGAGAGATAAAAAAACACGTTAAAGGCAAAGGGACCGATTTTCAGGTTTTCTAAGTCAGTTGACTCGAGTAACATTTGGCAACATGAGTTCGACAGATTACCTTTCTGATACAAGTAGTTTGCAGTGCAGAATCTATATGATCAAACTGTAATCATAATAAAAATTGAGATTTTTTTAAACTCTATTTTTAAAATGCTGTATCTCTCTCATTTTGCATCTTATCGAGTTGCTGGTTTCAAAAATACTATCTAAAGTTTGCTAAATAAGACGCATTCAAAAGTTTCCAACTTAGGTACCCTTTCGTGTTCTTCATCCCATGTACACCTCCAGGGTACCTACCAACCTTGGACCTAGGTTTCACACTTTTTATCGGCTCCCTAGAATAGCATAGCCGACAAGTACGCTACAGGGTAAGCATCTCCAAATGCGGAATTTCTATAAATATTTATTGGTGGTTGAGAAAGTACAGTAACAAGTGATTGCTGTTGGGATTGGAACAGATCACAGCTTTAGTAATTTGTAATTAACTAGATATGTGATAGTACCTACGAAAGTTTTCGATTTCAGAGGAAATGTTTTGACATGGCATCCCAAGGTAATATATTTCGACCCCGCGGTTCTAGTGAGGATTATGGGTTGATCTCCAAAGCTATAAATGATCGCATGCCACATTTCGAAAAGTTTTCTTTTTTTCGATCTCGGAGGCATTTGTCGCTAGACATTCACCTGCATGTACACTACGAGACCGCTGACCATACATTTAAGGGAGCACCGTACAGGTGGCCAGCATTACACCTTAAAAGCCGGTTCCATAATTTAGAACCGAATCACGTGACGAGACCGGCACCTTCAGAGGTAAATTTGAGAACTTGGAGGACATTGCAGCCACGACAAATTTTTCGTGCACCAGCTGCCATAAGTGTACACGGCGGTGGATTTGTCAGCGACGGGCATCGAACCAGTGACGTTCAGATCATTGGCCCTTTGCTAACTGGGCCACCGCGCCCTTACATTTCGAAAAGTAACCGATGTTAGTTTGTACATATGTTGACTTTTTTCACCTTTTTCGCATTACATGAAGATCTAATGAAACAGTTTACTTATAATGGGTAAATAAACAAGAAATAAAAGTTTCAGAAAGTGTAGTTACACATTGAAGGAAAAAAATGAGTTCAAGTTAAACTATTTTTAGCAATTCGAGTATATCGGCAGTATCAGAAAATTTAGTAGGTTTTTCACTCAAATATATGCACTCTTCCATTAAATTATCATATATTCAATGCAGGGTACTGTCGAAAAAACATAATTATCAAGGATGTAAGCATTTTATTTTGCTCGTGTTCAAAACATTTAGATGGATTGCAATTATTTTTTATCATATTTTCATTTATTTTGGTTAACTTGAAAAAATTCTATATACTTAACTGTCTGATTCAATTATTTTATTACATAACTTCCTTACATTTTAATGTTTTAAATTTTTGGCATACACAACAAAATAAGAAAATCACCTTTTTTGGGATATTGTTGAAATCTAAAGAGTTTTCAAGGTTGGAAAATTGGACTGGACTGCAGATTAAATTAAATGAATGATGCAATCGCATTTAAATGTGTGCTTGTGATTGCACTTCCCTACAGTAATATTTAATTTACATGTTGTTGTGTACAGTCCGTCATTCTGTAAATGAACTAAATGAAGCAGATAATTAGATAGTAGCATAATACTTGACTCAAATTGTACATAGCATGTATATTGTCTATTCATTTACCCACTTTGTATCTCTGGCTCAAAACTCATTTTAATAGAATATTATTTTTGAAAAATACGTACTTGATGTTAATTTCGAATCTAGTACTTTGTTATCAAACGATGAACATAAAATTAAGTAGATAATTTCAGATAAGTGATTAACATACATTCAGCACAAGTATCTTAATTTGTCTCATATAATTTTAATAAAAACAAAACAAATTTCACGATAATTTGATGGAATGTTTTCTAATAAATTACCAGATGTTTCCAACAAATAATAGCATAATCATACATTTTATGAAATTTACAAATTCCTATTTATTTATGTATATGATCTTCTAATAATAAAATTGTTAGTATAAACCAAACACCAGCATGTTTAAAATTAACCTGATATTGATGTACCACATTATTCTACTTTCTATAGCTTTCTTCGGTATGTTATAATATACACTGTATTCATCAATTAAATATAATATAAAAACAAGGAATTTAATCTAATGTGCTTAGTGATATGGAAATTAAAAAAATATCATTATATTTTGCGTGAAAAATCATGCAAACCCAGTATGTTATATAAAAAAGGGAAATTTTGATTTTCACTTTTCTCTTTTAAAAAAAAAAAGAAACTTAAAACATCAGAATATTCCATATCATTATTAACCCTACAGACAAGTTATCAGAAGCAGATACTTTTTTCCAAGGAAAAATGAATATGTTTGCTATTAATTTCTGCATGCCATTTTCAGGCACAGTAGCACTCCTGTAGCACAAAAAATATGCCTCTTTAACGGAAAAAATAAAAAAAAAAGTTCACAGAAAGCTGCAAGTGATGCATTGAAAAATATTTTTCCTTTGTTATGCTATCTTCGGTGAGAAATTTCTCATAAATTCACTTAGGACGAAAATAATGTTGCAGACGTTAACGATTGGATGTGGTTATTTTTAGACGTTTTGCCTAAAAACTAAAGTACGGATTTTAACCTACAGGGAAAAAGAACTTTAAATTATTGGAGCCTCCAGTAAATTAAAGTTTATTTTGGTGGTAAAATATCCTTTCATTTTAGTTATTTGCAGCACTTAATAATCAAACATGCGGATAAACTGTATTAGTTTATAAACATATTTATAATTAATAACTTTTTTTCTAATTATTTTCAAGTGATAAAAATTTATTAATTAAGTTAGAAAAAGTAAGCCTCCTATTAGTTACACACAAGGGATTTCTTAGATAGATTAAACTGAAGAGTATTTTATATTAATCTTTTAAAAAAACTGAAAAGTGTTCCAAATTATTTGAACTAATTATTATATGCGTGTGCTCAGAGAAAAAGGTATCATTCGAAAATGATCCTATGTTTCTTAAAAAAAGAACTATTTCGAAGTTATACATAAAATTTTTAATTGATTTAAATAGGGATGTATCAAAACATTGAGGAAATTTCAATAGATTTTTCAATTTTTACCCGGAAAATTCCTTATTTCTTCAAAAGTCATTTTCTCAACTTTTTTAACAATTTGTATTTTATATTAATCATGTTTGTTATTTTATGTCCAATTTATGAAATAACAAATATTTTGCGATAATCAGGAGTCGATAAACATGAGCTAGAAGATACTTTTAATAAAATTCCTTGGAACATACATATGTTTCCAAGTTATTCCCTTTAATAAATAGTTATGCTTATCATAAATATTTAAATTTTCTCAGTCTAGCATAGGATCGAATTCTGCTCAAGTCCTATTTAATAAAATAATTTTGCTCTTTATACCTCCTTTATCATCTGGCGTCTCTATCACCATTTACGTGCCCATGTGTTACTGAAATCTTATTGCAGTCTATTATCTTCAACTCCTCGTCTATGGTTCCGAATTATTTCAACCTTTCAAACGTCAAATAGTGCACTTGACGTAAATAAAATTTTAATATTACTTTCGCTGAGCAGTCTGAACATTTTAATTGGTTGAATATTATTTGTTTAAATTTTTGTTCGACAACTAAAGGAAAAACTAATCACAGTAAAAGGGAAATCGCTTTCCTTTGTTTCTGTGCTCCTATGGAGTATAGCCACGAAAGCGACACGCAAGTGAAACAGATAATGTATTCATTTACAGTTTTAAAGGCACCAGGGATTTTCAATTTGGTTTTATTAAATTTCCAATATATTAATCTCATTACAAAATGAGATTACTTAATATTTATTTCTACTACACTAAAGACACTTAAAATGTCCAAATAAATACACGTATTTTGGGGAAAAATACGACTTTTTAAAAAAAAATTCTTCAAAAATGCTAGAATTTTTCAAAATGCTCCACGCGCATTCATTTTCTTTTAATTTCTTTAAAATTTCTCAGGATTATTAATTAAAGTATTTTCCTCAAAAATATGCAAAATTCTTTGAAACCACACATGTTTTTCGTATTTATAGACCATAAAATGAAGCAAAAAGATACAAAAATATAAAAAAAGTAAAAAAAAAGATTAAGTTTGTCCGTGACACAAAAATCTTCAAAAATTTTGAAAAAAAAATTATTGCATTAAAAGATTTCCTGTTTTTCTACCTAAAATGACATTTAAATCATGTTTCTATCTGATTTCGAACATGAGATATTAATTTTTTGTTTTCATTTGTTTTCAAAATCTATCTTTCAAGTAGTGGTTGTCGTGGAAACAACTTGGAATATATACACGGTTCTTTGAGGCACGTTTTTTTCCGAAATTATAATATGTATATTATTATTTAAATTTTAAAGGAATTTTTATTTAGTTCTTGCACTTCATGTATATACACTTCTACACTGTTGGCCATCCAAATTGCAACACCAAGAAAGACAAGAGATATCACAACAAAATTTATTTTGTAGATAACATGTTGATCAAGTATCAAATGATTAAATTTATAGACTTCTGTGAAGTGTGGTTCCTGCCAAGATCAGTAGCCAGAGTAGCCGCCATTGTTGGAGATCACCGCTGCCACACGCCTCGGCATTGATTCAAAGAGACTTTGAATGAGTTCTTGGGGTACAGCAGACCAAGCAGCTTCCACACGTTGCCAAAGTTCATCTGTTGTGGCAGCTGGGAATGGAATCTGGGTCAATCGTAGAGCAACCATGGACCACATGTTTTCTATCGGCGAAAGATCCGGAGGGCGAGGCGGCCAGGGAAGCAATTCAATCTCGCGATTGACGAAGAACCGTTGGACAATGCGTGCCACGTGTGGTCTCGCATTATCCTGTTGAAATATGGTTGTGGGAAAGCCCTGAAGGTAAGGAAGGACAACTGGCTCCAACACCTCGGAGATGTAGCGCTGGCTGTTTAAAGTACCGGCAATGCGTACTAGAGGTGTGCGAGAGTGATATCCAATACCGCCCCATACCATAATACCCGGTGCAGGGCCAGTGTGGAGGTACATAACGCAGCTGTTCACCGTCCTCTCTTCACGGTGTCTCTAGACTCGAATGCGACCTTCGTGGTGTTGCAGACAGAAGCGTGACTCGTCAGTAAAGACAATTTCATTCCATTCTGCCGTCCACATCCTTCTGTCATCGCACCATTGGCGGCGGAGACGTCTGTGGTTCTGCGTCAAGGGTAGACAAAGCAATGGACGTCTTGCGGACAGACCACTCTGCTGTAAACGTCGTCGAATGGTACGCGCAGACACTGGATGATGCGTTACAGACTGCATGTGCTGTGCTTTGGTTCGTGATGTGACTGAGCGATCCGTCACTGCCATGCGCACAATTTGCCTGTCATCACGTGAAGTGGTGCGCTGAGGTGGATGGGATCGAACACGCCGGTCCGTCGTACCCTCCTGCATCCAACGATCACATATCCGCATTACAGTTGTTTGGTTTCGTCCAACACGACTACCGATTTCCCTGAAAGATAATCCACAATCTCGGTAGGCCACTATCCTTCCTCTGTCGAGCTCGGATACTTGATCAAAAGATGATCGCTGTTTTCGACGAGGTATAATTGATCGTTTTTTGGAAAAAAACACAAGAAATATACAATTGCCGAACTTGAAATCGTCGAAATCTCCAAGCCTTAAATAGCGCTTTGAAGTGGCGCCACAGGCGCACGTGATGTGCGTCTGCGCTGAAATTCTAATCATTTGCATATCTCACCTCCGCTAATGCATGTTGTAAATTTCATGTTATTTGCATGTTTCCTTCAGGGTGTTGCATTTACAGTGGCCAGCAGTGTACTTCACACTTCTACTTCTATACACTTCTACTTCTTCAACGGTGAAGAACGTGGTGGATTGTTTATGTTTTAATTTTGGTTAGCTTTCGAATATTTATTTAAGTATTTTTTGCGATTTTTTAAGACATTTGAAACAGTTTCTAAAATAAATAAGTTGTTAGGGCTAAAATTATGAAAAAAGCAATTCAACGTGCACAATCAAACTGTAGTACTTCATTTCCTACGAAAAGTTAAATTGTAAAGCGGATAGATCAACTGAGACATTTAAACAGTACAAAAAGAAAGTGGAAATGACAAAAATTAAACTGAATCAGAAGCTTAAGCTACAGGAAGGAGTTACTTACCTGGAAACTTTTAAAAAGCATTTAAACATTCTATTAGCAGCCAATCTTTGTTGAATGCTTTAAATGCGTTTTTCTGCATGATGTTTTTTTTTTTTTTTTACACCATCTCTCGTCTTTAAATTGTTATAAGTCAAGAACCAATAGAAATAAATTGTTAAAATTTGGAACATATCATTTTCGACTATTTTAATTCTAAATCAGCAATTATGAAAATAATATTTACTTTTGAAAATATATTTAAAAAATAAGTTGCATCAATTTTTTTAAATTTTTCTTACTATTTTAAAAATGCTGAATCAAAATTAAAATATATATTTCTGTCTATTTAAATGAAAAAAATTTTGAAATTCGACAAATAATATTTCGAGTTATAACGATTTTAAGTTCCCCAACTGTTTTAAAATATTTAAATTAAACATTTTTTTAAAACTTTATGAGAAGTGTTATGATGTGATTGTGTTTACAAATTATATGGTTAGCCATCATAAAAAATTCAAAATTCAAACTCAATAAATAATTTATTTTTTCAAAATGTGTCCCGACAAATTTATTTTTTGTGGCTTTAGATTCATACAAAAAATCAATACACAATTATGTTTATATCAATATGGTAAACTTCAAATGGTAGCTTCTATGGCAGCTTCGAAAAATGTAGCATTTTTGAAATTTTTTTGAAAAATAGGCATTATTCTGCCAAAAAATCCTTATTGAGTTTTATGGGTCTTTAATGTGGAAAAACATAATACAAATTATTTTCATTTTGTACATAGAGTTAAAAATTGATAGTTCAAAAATTCGAGATTGCAGGTCCCTTGTCCCCTTAATCAAGAGCCCCCCCCATACCCCCCCCCCCCAAAAAAAAAAAACAAAAAAAAAAAACACCCTTCTTTCTAAACCATTTAGATTCTTCCTAAACCATTTAGGATTTGGGTCACATAAATAATTGAAACTGTGGCTCTGTTTACTCTAAGACATGGATGATCTGAACTTTATAACGTTTATATTAAGTTGCTCTTGTTTATTGTGAATGGTAGACGGATTTCCATGGATAGATTCTGATCTAAAAGTACCCGACCTAGGCACCAAGGATTAAAGTTTTTCATTTGTTTAAAAACTTTCACTTAGTCGTCGTCCGAACTTATACGGATTTCCCACCTACATATCCGTTACACCTCCCCCTTAACTTCTAAACTGTGACAGTTTATGCCATAAATTGGATATCTAGGTATAGTAAAAAGGCTATGAGCTATTCGATGAGACAACTTACAACGCCACCTATCGGAAAATTTTGGAAATAGCATTTTTTATCTCAAAAACAGTACGAGATTCGGGGAAAAAGTCAATTACAAACTCTGTCAGCATGATCGATTTAGTAAGAAAAGACACCTTGTGCACAATACTACTCAAAACAATGTAAAAAATAAACATTTGTTTTGTCGTGATTTTCAGCACTATGGCGTCGTGTAACGCGAGCGAAGCTGGAAAAAACCACCACACGGACAAAATAATCCAGTCCAGAGTTTAAATATGTATAATGGCTAATGAAGAGCATTTTCAGCAACATAAAAAAACGATCCTGAAGATAGGGAAGTGTCTCATTTTCTTTATTCCACTGTTTATGACATGCCAATTTTCGAAATCGTGACCAAACAAATGCTAATTTTCTACATTCTGTTGTAAGTATTAAATATACGGAGCGTGTGTTTTCTTACTAAATGTATGATGCTCAACAACGTTGTAATTGACATTTTTTCCCGTATCTCGTATCGTTTTTGAGATAGAAACACTAATTCCAAAATGTACCGATAGAGGGCGTTGTAAGTTGCCTCATGGAGTAGCGCTTGCCTTTTTACATAGACACCAAATTTATGACCTAAGCTGTCATCGTTTAGAAGTTAAGGGGGGGGGGGAATGGATATAGGTGAGAACCCTGAATATTCTAGATTTACCTTACAATATTCAAATATCTCATTACTAGCCACTTTTAGAATACGCAATACGCGTTGCATAGTGTTTTTCTTTTCCTCTGTGTATATTTATCTTCTAGATTTGAAAGTAACTTTTAACTTCCCAGGTAGTATAGATCGGTAAGAGCAAATTTCTGGAGAGAAGGAGAAAGTAGCTCAGTAGTGATATCCTGCGTTCCGTTCAAACATCTTTAATAAGGTGAAACAATTCAGGTAAGACATGGCATAGTTCAGCTGTTAACCAATCTATTGCTAAAACATAATTTTCTTTGATCTCTATGGATATCCTAAGATGCGGGACTCTTCCTATTCTGACGTCATTGGCACACGATCAATGAATAAAATTATCAGAACTAAGAAATGGTCGGATGGTGCATGTGTTCACTGTAAATATATGTTTATATTGCTATGAATATTCTTTTGCTATAATAATTGCTATGAATGAATCATCAACCTTTATGTGGCTGTGGTTTTCCAGTGGGACATTTGAGCTTCTATTTCTTACTCGCCACTACATATTTTCTCTTTTATGATCTTCTCTAGAAATTAATTTTAGCTTTATAATAAACCATTGTTTGTTGAAGGGGACATTACTTTTGAAATTATTCGGGGAGATTTTACGTTATAGTGTGTTTTAAACACCTATCAATTCCTTTGGTGGACGAAATTTATGAAATGAATCCTGTTGCAAGGTGTAAAAAAATTAAGGCTACCTGAAAATACCTTTTTTACCGATTTATCAGCATTTATGTATATGTCAATAGTAAATGCATTTTCTCCATACGTGAACCCTTTGAGCCTAAAAATTCTTGAAATTTTTTCCAATTAAAGATTACAAAATGTTTTTTGTTCATTAAACAGACAACGGATGGCAGCACTAGCAATTTTTCAACTCATTTAACTTGAATAGATTGAATGCAAGTGAAAAAAGACTAGATTTAGACGTTTGAACTGTGTAATCGGCGCCACTCAAAGTATTAACCTATGGAGAAAATGTATCTACTTTTGACAGCTACATAAATGCTGATAAACCAATGAAAAAAATGTTTCAAGGTGCTTGAATTTTTTCACTCCTTGCAACAGGATTCATTTTATAAATTTCGTCCACCAAAGGAATTGATGGGCGTTTAAAACACACTATAACATATTTTCCCCTGAATAATTAAAGTTTTAAAACATTTGCATTTTTCTTAAACGGAAAATTCCCGAAGATGTAAAATTTATTTCTCTATTAAAAGAGAACAATTTCGTTTAAAAAATCTCTAAATCCAATTCTCCAATCCTTGGGCACATTTTCTCCATAAGTTAACATTGAGATGAGCAAATCCAATAGGGTTATTACACAGCATCCTTAATAGTAGTTATTTCGAATTTTTACTCAAACAGAAAGCTTCACCTGATCCAAACAAGAGAAATAAAATAATGATTTCGAAAACATTGGGAAATCCGTACAATCCTATTTGAAATATTATTTATTTATATTAGTACTGATGGATAGGGTGATTACAGTTAAAACTTAACAGTGCGGGTGCTCATTAGTTTAAAATAAAACATGTATATGTCAGGGTGCTTGTAACTTAATTAACGCCACGGGTACTTTAACTAAATTAAAGCCACGAAAAAGTTTTTCTAGTGGACCAAACTCATGGACGGTCATATATAATGCATTGTATTTATTTGAGATGAATTCTATAGAAACTGCATTTAACTAGATAAATGAACGTAAAGCTCAAAAGAACTAACCAGCAATTTTAATGGTCAATTTGAAAATTTGTTGTTTAAATATGATTGTTTTCTAACTATAAATATATTATTTACATTGTCGGTAAAGACATTAAGTTTTATGAATTCATACAAATTACACACGAATGAGATCATTAGTATTTTTACTGGCATTGTATGCTTTTGATAATTATAAATGACACTCTGTAAACTAAGCGGGCAAATTACTGTTTACTTCATTTTTTCTTTATTTCAAAGAGAATTATTCACATTATTTGAATATATATATATATATATATATATATATATGTGTGTGTGTGTGTGTGTGTGTGTGTGTGTGTGTGTGTGTGTGTGTGTAATAATAGTGAGGTAAGCTCGGGGTGTAAATAGGCAAATGGACACTATGGCGGGACGATGCAAATGGCCGGGAACTTCAAACATTTCGGATCCATACCAGAAGGAAGAGGCAGCTGGTTCATAACATAGTCTTTATTTTGAATGGAGTTCAAGAGGCTTTCTGTACAATTGAGGACTTCAGGATTCACATTCCTATACACTGCGGCTGGCCGGAGCCAGGGACGGGGCCCCGCCCGCACATTTTGACAGCAGCGAACTTTACATGTTTCCTGGTTGGGAGCAGACGCACAAAAGCTATAGAGGCGCGAAATCTCTCGCGCGAGTACGGGTCTATTAAACTTCTAATTGGTTAAAACTCATTAACCTGACTATGAGGCGTCCTATGGTGTGATGTTTCTCAAACGTTCGATTATATATAACTGTTATAGAACGTGGCAGCGTGTGCCTTAGGGGGAAAACTAATAGATTACTTCAGTTCAAAATGAGGGATAATGCTTTATTGCAAAAGGGTGAAAGAATTTGGATTGACGTTTTTTAACGATAACGGAAAGGTTTGAAATTTATTTCATATATATATATATATATATATATATATACTTACTTTAAAAATTAAAAATTACACTCTTGAATGCTATAAAGTAATAACAGTTGTATTCGAATCTATAAAAATTACTATTGAAATAGAAATGTAAACAAAGCACCGACAAAAATCATACAATAATTTCAATGGACTATTGGAAAATTTTTAACTTAATATGATTGTTTCGTAACTTTAAAGAGATTAATTACAATGTTAGTTACAAAGTTTGACAAGTTTTATGCGTTAAATTTAAAATAAATTAAACAGGGAAGATACCGTTAGTTTTTGTACTGAGTAAGTGTACTGAACAATTACTCTAATAGACATTTTTAAAAAATTTATTTCAAAGGGATTCATTCACATTACTTGAATTCTAGAACAAAAGTTTAAGTATTTTAACGATAAAAATTACTTCTGACTACTAAAAATTAATTAAAGCTCATGTAATCAAATCTTCAAAAATTACCATTGAAAGAGAAAGGACATAAAGTCTCATTCATTACATAATAAGTTTAATACAATTAATATCATGCAAATTAAACATGGTGAAGACCTTTAGTATTTGTACTGATTATGTGTGCTTGAGAACGAAGGAATAGTCTTAAGCCATAAACTATGCGCATTTATTAATTTTTTTGGACAATTTTTTTTATTGATTTCAAAGGCAATTATTCAGATATTATGTGAAAAATTGCAAAATTTATGTATTTTAACGATAAAAATTGCTTCTGAAAGCTATAAATAAATAACAGTTATCGTGTTGAATTTAACTAATGAATTCGAAGAATCCGTGTGAGGTGTTTTTAAAAATGCAGATGTTTATAAAATTAAAGAGTCTAAGAAATTTTTCAAGACAAAATTCCCATTTTTAGTTCTCGAATATCTCGATCGTATATAATGTTCGATCTGCCTTTTCTAAGGTCATTAAGAAAACATTAACCAACTTTTTTCTCATCTTTTACATAATTCAATGAGAAATTCCCTCCCTTCGGAGCATGTAATGTCTAACAAAGGTAATTACAATACATGGTTAGAGTTAGGAACAAGTTACACTTCGGCAGTAATGTAGGTAATGTTTCATACTTATGAAATAAATTTCTCTTCCTTAACGTCTCTAATACCCATCCATTTTTGTAC
>OU015502.1:89354601-89422101 GCA_907164885.2 Dolomedes plantarius
AAAATGAAATTTGAGAACTATTAACATCGAAAGCAAGAAAATGTGATATTTATGTGAAATGAATATTAATCTTATTTACGAAGTAAACACTTGCAGAACGAGCGAAATAGTAGTATAGTAATTCCGTGCTTACGCTATCCCCACTTTCACGAACAAGGAGTTACGCGGTTTTTGATTTTACTCATATTCACCTCTTTAAATCTTGGAATGAAATTTCCCAGTAAACTTTAAATAGTGTCTGGAAGAAACTTTGTCCAATATTTGTTAAAAACGAGACGGAAACAATGCCTGGAACTGATCATAATGCTCGTGTGATAGAAGTTATCGATTTTGCCAGTCAGTTAGATATAGAAATCGATGGAGATGATGTTAAAGAGCTGTTTGATACTCATCTTGAGGAGCTGATAGTCGATGATCTCATAGAGATGTGCGACCAAAGCATCACTGAAGAATCCGACACTTCAGACTTAATTCCAAAAGAAAACCTAATGACAATTATAAACTTGATAGAAGGTTTCAGAGCAATTATATATATATATTTACGTTATATATATATATATTACGTTAATATGGCAGACTACTTTATTAGATTTTTTTTAAAACCATCAACATAACTTTTTAAAATATCTTGTACATATGTGTTATATTAATATATAATACAATATTTTAATTTTAATGCAATATTTTTCCTTTAAACCGGAGTTTTTGTAATTTCTTGATCCACATTAGACAAAATTTATATGTATTTGTATGCAAAGTTGTACCCCGTCTTACACGATCTTTCGTTGGTCCCACTTATTACGTAACTTGGGGTATTAATGTACTATTCCTTCAGCCTGAAGCCTGAAGTGTTATTCACGGAACTTGTCTCGAAACTCACTCGCAAGCACAAGATAAAATGAATATACACACCCGCAAATAACCTCCCTTCCTTATGTGTTTCAAATCTAGAACTTCGGCTCTTCAGCTGGACACCGAGGAGGAGATCGAGGGGGAAGGTACGAACTTCCCCACAACCCTTAAGGGGAGGAGTCTTCGGCGAAATCTCACATTTTACAGGTGGAAACACAAAATAACTGCTTAGAATACTAATTACCTATTAACACAAAAAATACAAAAAATATCTTTAAAAAACGCCTGAAGTTTCAAGATCTGCGTCTTGTTTTCCAACTTTTAAAAATTATTATTAGTTATTTCGTTACAGAGCATTTTAGCAAGCGATGTCTCTCGTTTTGGAATTTTGAAAATGTAACTTAATTTTAAAAATATTTTGAATAATAATAAAAAAATTACCAAAGCTCCGTATTTATTTTGGAAGCTTACTTTCAGATTCCGAAAACATAATTCAAAAATATTCATTAGGGAACGCAGTATGCGAAGTGATATTTCGTAATTCATTAACATTGAATCGTGCGATCTGCGAGGTCGGCTGATGCACCCCCTTAACCAAACACGCACGTAAACTCTAACAACAAACGTGGCGAGATGCTTAAAATTTTCAGAAGGTTTTCTCGTCGAAATATATAGCCTTAATATCCTGTTGCCTTTCGTTAGATATCGAGCATGCAGCTTTTTTCCTGGAGCTTTGTTTGCTAGATCGGAAGAACACTTGCAGCTGATGAAATATCATACACATAAAGTTGATCCGAACTTAGATCTCTGATGATATCCGACTGAATATCCGGCAATACGATTTCTATCTCTTCATACTGTACAACCTGATGTTTTCACATTTCTCTTGTAATCTTCCAGTAGTACCAGAATAGGAAGTAGGCCCAGTAGTTTCGTCATCTATGTATGAAAACAGGTGTCTTAATTGCAATTCATTCGTGTGTAAAAGGCATATCATCCATTGTAAAGGTTGATTCAAACGTTTTTCTGACAACCGTATAACACCACTGTTTTTCTCTGTATCTGTAACTATTCCATCACAACGAACCGCTACAGTTTCTCTCAATGGAGTGTCGCCAGAAGAAAGCAAGTCACATATAGCCAGTTCTATGCTCTTAGACGTACTTGGGACAGCGTAGCCTACATAAATAGAGTATGGTTCCTTTATAACTGAAATGTGTTCTTCAACCATCACTTTGGGGCATTTTTCACACTTTTTTTCACTATCTTTATAACTTTATCCTTTCTGCCGTCAAAGAATAAAGCTGGAACACTTGAAAATATGTTTAGCTAATATTTCTGTGAGTTCATTTGCTCTTTCACGGCTGAATTTGATCTGTCTATTATTTCGAATCTGATTTGATGTCACGAAGAACTGGCGACGCGATTGCTGAACCAGCTCTATCGGATAGGCCATATCGTTCACATGTTTTTGACAAAGACGGCAAGCTGAGATTTGACTTTTTCTGGATCCCTTGGAGTTTTGAAGAACACGGTTCTAAATTATCACCTATATCAGTTAAATCTTCTGACTCGCCCGATATAACAGAGCTCCGTGGAGAAAGTTCTGTATTCCTCTATTTCTCTTTATTTGTCATAGAATCATAATATAGTTCTAAATTTCTGTTTCTATGATTTCGTTTTTCTACTTTTTTGTTTGTGAAAATCTATACCAGCAATAATAATTTTTTTGTCAGTCCTCTGATCAGTCAAAAAATTTGTTCTTCTTTTGCTACTTTTGTTTCTTTTGGACACTTACATTGTAGAAAATATTTGCAATTACAAGAACAGATATCAAATAATTTTTGTCTATGGGTGTGGAAATTTTCTTGTTTATCGTAAGTCAATCGTTTCCAAGATTTAATAAAATTTTAGTATTTCGAATGATAAGCACTTATCAACTATATAATGCGGATGTGGGTTACGATTGGAATTGAAGCATTTTGCCATATACTTTCGATTCTCATTGCAACAATTTCCGCAATATGTAAAGCAGATGGCTCCCTTCGATTATCCGATTTAAGCTTTAGCTGAAATCTTACAATATTATATATATATATATATATATATATATATATATATATACTTAAACACACACACACACACCCGTACAGAAAGATGGTCATCCAGAAAGATGTTCCCGCATCAAGGCATATCATAGAATCATTAAACGTGATTTTCTTTAAATCCGACACTAGTGAGGGATATTTTTCACACTATGATGCAGCCGATCGATAAATAAGTTAGAAGAAATTGGAATATATTGAAAGATTCAAATATACAGATTAAGGTATAAATATAAATCCCTTTTGAGTCTTATAATTTTACGATAATTTATTTTAAAATTACATCATCTTTCTAAACATGATACATCTTGAAGAAGTGATTATTTTTTTATACAGCGCAAGAAATTCCTCTGAAATTCTATAAATAGGATTTGTTGCCCTTGTAATTGCGTTTAGGTTTTCGCTCGAGTTGAGAGTATCCTTTCAATTATTTAGAGCAGCGGTTCTCAACCTGGGGGGCGTAAAAGAATTTTAAGGGAGGCGTGAGTTAAAAAAAGTAAAATAAAAAGTAAAACTAACTGTAATTTACTGTACTAAATTTTGCGGTCACAATGTAACCGTAAAGTATTTTCGACATACGAACACGATAATTGTCGTACACGATAATTGTCGTAATTGTAAAAACACGATAATTATCGTACGTCTGGACATTGAAAGTGACCTGAGGTGTGCTTTGTCATAGTTGCAACATAATATTCAAAAACTTGTCAAAGACAAACATTACCAGCCCTCTCATTAATGTTGTGAAAGTGTCTAGTATTACATGTCAACCTCACGTAGATCCTTGATTACCTCAAATATATTTGATCTGTATTTGATTCTTTGATTTCATATGTTCTAATAATAATATGGTCCAAATTAAGATATGTGTATTAATATTAGATTTTGTGTATGAAATTATCTATTCTATATTTTCCTTTAATAAGCAGCTTCAGTTTCAAATTCCGATTGTACTACTTGTATTGGCCACATATGGTGGTGGTGGTGGTGGAGGAGGCGTGACCTCACATCAGTGTTCAAAGGGGGGGCACAGAGCCTGAAAGGTTGAGAACCCCTGATTTAGATGATAGCCTGTTATCATACGATTACTAACAACAGTGCACTCTTTAAAATTAATATAAAATTCATAGGGAATATTTTAAAGTCCTATGCAGAAAAAAAAAATTAAACCAAACTTTTGAACTATTGAATTATTTTATTGAATTTCATGTTACAATACATTATTATTGAACAACACTATGCGTACATTGATATTGGCAGTTTATGAAACCTTTGCAATTATATTATATGAATAAATACATATAATATAGGGACTTTCAGGAAATTTGCCATCACTTTGTGGCATATTAACTTTGCCAATGCTCGTTCAAATGATCTAATTAACTAGTAACCTGTGTTTTTATTTCGATATTTTACATATTATTCTTTTGATTTTTTTTTAATGGCCGTCACGTTTCCCAAACCTGACGGCCTTGTAACTTTTTTTTTCTCCAGGGGAATGTTAAGACCCTGTTTATGTATCCACGTTTCCATTAAATGTTGAGGAATTCCAACAGAGAATCAGTGCCACTTTGGTAACTGTTACTAAGAATATGCTACATCGTATTTGGCAGGAAATGCAATACCGACTTCATGAATCACAGGGGGCACGCATATTGAACATTTGAAAAATTTTTCATGGAATCTACATACATTTGTATTTGTCTATCCTATTTTGATAAATAAATATTTTATTACTTAAAAATAAGCCTTTTTAGTCGTATAGATTTGCCAATGTAGTTTCTGAGATATTTATATCTCAAATGATGTCAAATTATCTGAAGCACCCAGTATTAATCCAGATGATCATAATTAAACTTGGCCTATTCGGCGTCCTCTGTAGCTATAACTAAAAAGCGGATTCAGCTGAAATTTTACAGATAGACAATTCAAAGAATGTGCTGAATGAATCCGAAAAAAAAAGTTTTAAAAATGTCCGCTAGGGGACGCATTACATGTAAATAATTTAAACAAGCTACGAATTCCAATTCAAGCATAATTTATTTGTTGCACACTATCTTGCTATGTAAAGAAAATTGTTCAATGTGGGCTCCCTCATTAGTATGTAAAATGTGCAGGCGATGAACAGCGTGTTCAACAGCGGACCGCAGCTGGTCGCCAGTAATCTGTCGAACATACAATGTTATGCGGACCTTCAGGTCAGCCAAAGTTGTAACATTCCCCCTATAAGCAACGTTATTTAAATGGCCCCATAACCAAAAATCACAGAGAGTGAGATCGGGAGAACGGGCCGGCCAAGGAATAGGAAACGATCGGTTAATCAGCCTGTCATCCGTAAAATGCTGTCGCAAATCCTCCGCACTTAGAGTCCATTATGTGGAGGGGCACCATCCTGCATTAAACTAATAGACTCAAGGTATTGTCGCTGCTGGAGTTAAGGTAAAATGAAACTGCTGAGCATGTCACGACAGCTGAGGGATGTTACAGAACATGTGATAGGACGATTATCTTTAAGTTTTTCGAAAAAAATGGCCGAAGGATAAATTGGGAACTGAATCCTCACCAGACAGTAACTTTCGGCGAGTGTTGCGGAATTGTGTAGAAGGCACGTGGATTTTCCAAGACCCAAATTCAACAATTCTTGTTGTTCACTGTTCCGTTCAGATAAAAATGAGCCTCATCTCTAAAGAGAATGTTCCACGGCCAGGAGTTATCGATTTCCATTCGGGCAAGAAAAGTCGGGGCAAAAGATAAGCGACCGTCATTGTCGGTAAGAAGCAGTTTCTGGTTGTGGCTGATCTTATACGGAAAAAAATTCACTATTTTTCTCAGGATCTTCTGCACTGTTCTATACGGAACGCCTAATTGTCGTGAGACTACACGCTGACTGCTGACTCCATGATCATTTCTCAATGACTGCTCGAACACGGCCGTTCCTACTTCTGAAACGACTTCTTCGCTGATAGGCCTTCGCTCTCTGCCACGTTGAACGCATAAACACACAATGATTTCAAATCGAGATATCATATCTCTCACACCTTGTGGAGACATTGGACCCCGACGCAATTTCCTCTGACGTTGAAATTTGCGAAGAGATGCAACAGCATTTCCCTGGTTTTGATAAAAAAGTTGTACGACTAACGCACGTTCTTGTAATTTAATTACCATCTTAACTGAAAGAATGGTACTCACTCGATCTCATTCTTTTTATACCCATGATTCACTTTGAATTCATATTCTTATGCAAATCAGATTGTTTTCTTCTTCACTTGCAGTACCACATTTATCAAGTTTTGTACTATCATAATGCTTCAAAATGTAAAAATAACAGTTTTAAACATCATAATGTTTGAGAATAACAAAAATAAAAGTTTTAAATGACTTTTTTTACTGTGCACAGTTATTTACTGCATGACTTTTCAAGCATTTAGGATGTAATGCTCCCTAGCGGACATTTTTTGAATTTTTTTCCCGGAATCTTTCAGCGCATCCTTTGAATTCTCTATCTGCAAAATTTCAGCTCAATCAGCCTTTTAGTTACAGCTACAGAGGGCTCTGAATAGGCCAAGTTTAATTGTGATCACATGGTATATCACTGAAAAATATTATGGTAATATACACTGAAAAAACGGCGCCTTTTATTTTGGAAGAATCCATTCCATTTATATTCAAAATACAGTGTTAACAATAGTTTGTTAACAGTTCTATTCTATTTCTTTTTTTTTTGTGTGTGTGTTATTTATTGTTATTCTGTCAACTCTCTGCCATTTGAAATTAAAAAAAAAAAATATTCAAAATACTCTATCACCATAATTTTTCTTGCTTTAGAAAAATTATGGAGAAAAATAAGTGTTAGAATAAAGTAAGTAATTAAAGTAAAATAAGTAATTGAAATAAGTAATTAAAAGTAAGTAATCCAAGTACCCTGTAATATTTATGCATTCTATGTATTTTTTGTTGAAAAAAATTTATCTTTATGTGTTTTATTTGTGTGCTACTTTATAAAACAGAAATACTATGCAGTAATTAAAAATTCCCCAGTTTTGATCTTAGAATTACGTTTGCTGTTCTACAGATATTCAGGTATCTATAGTTCTGTTTCAGATACTACTTTTGGATTCTACATCTCGAGAAATGTATATAAACTATATTTAATTACACAATTATACCGAAACCTTTTAATGCATCTTTAAGACTCAGTTAAGTTTTAAACAAAGTTATTAAATATTCTTCTCACCACCGCTGACGGTCCCTAAGTGATTTCACTAAACACTGAGATTTGCTATCGACATCATGAATGAAGAAAGAAAACGTGGGATGTTGATTGTCCCTTTCGTGTTAATTGTTGTAATGTAGTAGAGAACTTATTTCTTCTGGATTTGATTATTTATTTAATGATTGAAATAAGGATATATGTACGTTTTAACTTGACTTTAACTTACATACATAATTTATTACTTATGAGGTGCATATATGCATATACAGGGATTTGCCGATAAATGGACCTTTAACAGCCGTTGAATTAAACCGACCGAGATGAGATTTCAGATATAGTTATTCAGACGTAGGGGATTTTGTAAACGATAAAAAGTGGTGCTCACGGTTACGGTTATAGGTACAGAAATTCGAAATTTTCAAATATCAACGGCCACTTTTTCCCGTCGCAAAGTGCTCGGAACATGCGAAAACTCTAAATAGTTTTGAAACACCACGTGTATCACATAAAACGGACGGATTATTCACGCACTAAACAGAGCTCTACAAACAGCCTACAAAAGCACGATCGGGACGACAGAAGATAATTTTCATATGACAGAAGCAAGACACCAATTACTGATGACAACAAACATTGAACAAAAGAAAAGTTTTATTTGGATTACCCATTTTCCATATTGGTGTCATCATCGTGCTTATGTTGGCCGTTCAAAGAGCTGTTTTTTGTGCGTGCATAACGCTTCTGTTTTTTTTTTTTTTGTAATACAAGTACCGTTCCAACGCTCTTTAGGGTTTTCGCATGGGCTGTGCATTTTGCGATGGTAAAAAGTGGGCGTTGTCATTCGAAAATTTCGAGTTTCTATAAGTATAACTGTAACCGTGAACTCCATTTTGTTGCCGTTCTCAGAATCCCGAGCTCATAACTCTGAATAAAAATCTCATCTCGATCGGTTGAACGGAACAGCCGCTAAAGGTCCATATATCGGCAAAGTTTTTTTATGACCTCCCAGTATATATATATATATATATATATATATATATATATATATATATATATATATATATATATATATATATATATATATATATATATACGCACTAAACAGAGCTCTGTAATTTTTTCGCAATGGAACAACCTGGTTGAATGAAATTCACAACGCAGAGACCTTAATATGTACCACACTAGGAAATGAAATAACACACGTGCGAAATGAATACAAACGTTAATTGGGAGAATTTATTAAGATACAGCTTGAAAGCATTACATAACATCGTCCAAAGACGTATATCGCAATGATGGAATATAGCAAACAGGCTGTGGTCGCAGGTGAATATAATGGCTCATAACTGCCATGGTTGCTTTTCAGCGTACAATCCTGTATAAAATGAGTTGGTCTATGATATGTTGCAGTAAAATTGCCCATTCCTCCTTTAGGGCTCTTTTAAGTTCATGGCACTTTGAAGTGTTGCTGCAAGACGTCTTCTCAGAGCGTCCCACGCATATTCTATTAGATTCGGGCGTGGACATTGCAGCCAAATCCATATGAGTGATATCCTCACTTTCCAACAGGTCATTCATATCACACGCGGGATGAGATCTGGCATTATCATTCATAAAAAGGGCATGGAAAACAATGGCATCACGGAAAATAACGTGCGTAAGTAATGATTACCTCCCTGCTGTAGCAGTTTCTTGTTACTGAAACATGTTCAAAAATGTAGAGCTCAGTATGGCCATTTAACATGATGTCTTCCCAGATCATGATACCTGGAGCTCCAAACCGATCTGCTTGGGTAGTGTTTGGAAGATACCGTGTTCCCACCATTCTCCAGATTAGCTGACGTCCAGAATAGCTAGGCAGACTGAACCGACTCTCATCAGCGAGGAGTACCGTGGCCCATTGCTGAACAATCCAATCGTCGTGGTGCTTACCCCATTTTCGATGGTGTCTCTGTGAAGGCAGCAGTGGATGCAAAGTTCTGACCGTTTCCTTAATAGACCACCTTTATGCAAACGTCTAGCCACCGTGAACCGCGACACTTTGTGGCCTTCTGCAGTTGTTTTGAAATATTATCTGTCGTCTTTCCTGCGTCTTGTGGCCAGTAGAATGGTATATTGGTGTCCTTATCATTGGCGACCACCACCAATCTTTCTTAAAACTCTCCCTTGAATTGATGCTTTGAAGGTCTTCCACGTATGTGAAATAATGCGATGGGCGATACCAAACTCTTTAGCTACACCATTTCCCCTGCTTCTTTCTTGAAGTTTACCAATTATTCTACCAAGCATGTACTTATATATATATATATATATATATATATATATATATATATATATATATATATATATATATATATATATATATATATATATATATAAGAAAACATTTAGTTAAAATAAATAAAAGAAGTATTAGACATAAATGAAGCGATGTACACAAATGGGGAGTTGTGACCCCTCTTCGCTGGTTGAACATATTTTCTTGCCAAGGCGAACACTCCCAGTGGACTAGGGCATCGAGAGACCTTAAGACTCGATAAAAGAGCTTCTCTAAACAAACTGAACAAAAAGAGCTGTATACAAGAGTAACATTTATTACCTAATAAAATCGATAAGTTGTTAAAAATAGCTATATACAAAAGTTAATTTTTTAATACCTAATTAATACTATAGAATTTGTTTAAAAAATACGAGACCACTTAACTATACAACAATCTGACCGAAATCTAATTCACATCATTAACTTCCAAGCCACTCTGTACGAACACAAATACGCCAATTCTGTTACGTCCCTAATTTTGCATCCCTTAATTTTATAAATATTTGGATTATTTTTATCATTCTTATCTTCATAGTGAATTAGCAGGTTTTGTACCACTTATATATATATATATATATATATATATATATATATATATATATGATGTAAATAATGAAACCCAAATGGAGCAAGATCTCCAGTTCAATTCAACAATTAACACAAAAAACGACAATCAACATGTCCTCATCTTTTCTTTCCGCAAAATCCGAGTATCTTGAAAATGACAATCGTCTTTTTTACCCTCGTTAAAAAGAACAGAGACAGACATAGTTCTCGGCGCATCGGGAGAAAAATTTCTCGAAATAAAAAAAAAGCTGTTCATTTTGAATTTAAAGAAGCATTTTTCAAGTTAAAATGACTCTTGTGCCATTAAACGTCAGAGAATGAGAGAGAACGTCAGCGAAAAGAAGTGTATTTAAATACGGAGAAGAAACGTGTAAGTACGCTAAAAGAGGGCATTGAAATAAATCATTCGAAACTATTTTTTAATGCTTCTAAAAGATGCAAAAATTCTTTTTTTTTTTGACCTGACATTATTTTACATCTCATTTTTAATGGAATAAAGTACAGAAAAAAAAGATTTAACTGTAAGCTTTTGTAAGCCGTTTCGCGTTAAAATTTAATGAAGTCAAGAGTTTATGTGCTTCATATATTTCGTTTAGATCCTTTTAAAGACTTCCAGATGTAACTTAAAAATAATTAAACGTAAAAGTATTTAAATTATGCATTTAATAGAACACTGTATGCGTTATTTATTGCGAGGCGTGTTCTTTTGACTCGGCAGCAGTTGAGCTCTATTTTGTTAGCTCATATTTTTTGGAGTTGTGAAGATTTTAAATTTATACTTTGTAACATGCCCGTGTAAACAGTGCACTAATGTAATACGTATTCGAAAAATCTGTAAGGTATACATAAGATTCGATGCACAAGAATCGAACTTTTGAGTGAATGAATTAAAGAAGCTGCTTGAGATATGCTAATTTCGGCATACGCGCTTGATATGAATACCATGCAGCTTGATTAAAGGTTGAAGAAAAGGTTGTTAAGGTTGATAGATAAGTGATAGGGTGCTACGAGGTATGCAGCTCCAGTACTATCCTGCGCTAGTGCGTAGGGGGCCCAAAGTTTACGTGGCAGTACTGCTGGTTTGACTCTCTGCTGGTTTGTGAGTATTTGCAAAGTGTATGTATATTGAATGTTAATATATATTCCGTACAAATAGTACGTATGCTTATTGCTGTAAAAGCAAATTCTATATGTGCAACGAATTCAATAAACATTGTTTCATGTATAATCTGTGTTTGTTTCAAATTCAAATAGAGTGCCACTTCAAATTATATACACCCAAGTCTGGGTAGAAGTGAGTTAAATTCTCTATAAATCTTTCATCATATTTTTTAGACATTATTGTGCAACCGCGCTAGATTTTTAAAATAAATTTCGAGTGTTGCCTTTGAAAAATAATGACTGAAGAAGAATTCGAGTCATTTCAATAAACAATACACTGCAAACATAAAATACTGATTTAGGTACGTTACAAAAATGGAAGTATCCCACCTCTGCTAGATGAGTATTACATCTCAAAGTAGCTATATTTTCAGGAAGAGCAAAAGAAGATATATGCTGAAATTTCATTGCTTGTTTTATGAATGCCTATGATAATTTTATTAAAACTTATTCTTCGATTCACTTCAAAAGGCAGAACTATATACTATTAAAGTTGTTTTCAATTTGTAAACCACGATATTGAATCTCAATTACAAGATATAACCCTCTTCTAGTAACCTCAATGTGTCAACATGGACTGAAAAGCTTGAGGGTATACTGTCATATATCTATGCTGAAGCACAATCTATCTAAACTTTTCACAATACAAAGAAAAAATATTAATAACATGAACAGCATGTTAGAGAAAAATACAAATTTATTTTCCAACTAAAAGCATTCATTTTTCAAATAAAGTTTAACAAACATTTTTATTACAGGAACATTCTAATACAACAACATTAGGCACTGACAAAAACCTTATTTTCATATTTCGCGCATGAGCAAGTTACCCCTCCTAGTTGTGGAAGAGGGTAATAAGTTCCATCTAGGAGATTGTGTTAGTACTAGGCTTATAACATTATTCGAGAATGAGAAGCACTTCTTGTAGAGCATTGTGGAGCAATTATCTAAAAATCAAAAATATCGGAGACGTAACACTCTTATAGCAGAGGTGGGGTATAACTGAAAAGGTACGATTGAATACTTAAGATGAAAAACTAGAATACCCAAAATTGGTCAATTCGCTACCCAAAAGCATGAGACCCTGAAAAGGTAGCTTTCTTGGCATGAAGCAGCATTTTATTTTTACAGTGTAGTGACGGTGTGCTCGTTAAAATGATCATTATGCCTTGTGCAGGGTGCGACAGAATGGACTCTCACATTTCTGAAGGTCACTGGCAAGAGTGAAGTGGGGATAGTGTGACGTGGGAGGTGGCAGAATTCCGCGCGAGTTTTATAGTTGTCAGTAGACACCATGAGTTGGTTCGGTGAACATCAAGATTTCATTATCGAGGCATTCTTTAAAAACAACGATTTTGTAATCATGACACAAAGGGCATTTAGGAGGCGCACCGGGCTCTATGCAAGTGATGCCGCTCCTGCTAGAAAACAATCCTGCGATGGGTTTCAAATGGGATAGTACATAGGTCTTTATCACTATAGAAACCAAGTGATCATATTCGGAACGAGGTGTCAACAGTTCGGGCGGATTTTCTAGTTGTCAGTAGACATCATGAATTTCTTCGATAAACAACTTGGTTTCGTTATCGAGGCGTTCTTTAACAACAACGATTCTGTAACCACGGCACAGTGGGTCACTTCGGATTCTATGCAACTGATGCCGTTAGTGATCGAAAATCAATCCTACGATGGGGTTTGAAATGTGACAGCAAGTGGGTCTGCGTTACTAAAAAACCAAGTGGTCATTCTTGGAGCATTAGAACACTTGGAAATGTGCAACAAGTCCGTGAGTTCGCTATTCTTGAGGAAGTTGTCACCAATCCCCCAGAGAATACCAAATCAGTGATGAGAGAACTTTAGAGAACGGCCTTTGCAGTGCATCGTAAATAACGGGAACCAACCGAATGATTTCATTTTCAAAAGCTAAGGAAAAAATACTTGATTAAGTACTGCAAAGCTCTTTTCTGTAAATTGTTACGTTGGTTTTTTATTACCCTTTGAAACGTGGAAGACAATTCTGCCGCACCCTGTAAATATATAACCCTCTAACCCCCTACGCCACTCAGTGGCCGTTAGACATTTTATCATAAGATAAACTAAAATAGAATTCTAAATACAAACATACTATGTATTACAACTTTCTATGATCCTGCATGCATGCAAACATTGAATAAACCAGAATATTAATTAGAAATAGAAATATATTACACTCATCCCAATAATACACCACCAAATGAATCTAACATTAAAGTAATTGGTAGTGAATGGATGCTCTAGTTCCCATTTACATTCCAACATGTCACGTTCAACAACCGAAATAAATGATCTTAAGTGAAACCCAATGAACAAGAGGACACTTCATTCCAATTAGCCTGAAACAGCCTCTACCGATGTTATCTCTATAGTGTTAACGCTGTTTACTGTCCTCTTAAATCTTCTGGAGATTTTGATACTTTATACGATAGAATGAGGCATATCATCCAGTATTTTTCTCCCCTGACTCACGCTTTTGGAATTTTGGTAAATTATGAGGGAAATGGCGAACCAAGCCCACAGTCAAGAAAACGAAGATGGGCTCCGCAGGCCTTGGTCCACAATGGACTTTTGCGCCATTGGTTAGTTAGCTAGAAAAGGGAAATACGTCCTTGCTCGCAATAACTTTTGCAGAGTTGGAGATTTTCACACCTTATACAATCGAAATAGTAAATCTCCGATTTTTTCTTCTCACCTGCATTGGGTTTTTGGAATCTCGGGGAATAGAGAGTGAAATAAAAAAGTTCACGCTGCTTCGAGAGCGTAAGGTTGCATTCCACTGTTTGCACCGAGACTGTTGACATATCCCGTGATTGGTTTGGCCTATTAACCTTTAGCCTACGGGGCTCATTTTACCGATTCCCTGTTTAGAACAGTAAATACCCCCTATGTAAGAACGACCATTAAGGAGGTTATATATATATATATATATATATATATATATATATATATATATATATATATATATATATATATATATATATATATATACAGTAACCACCGGTTATAGTGATCAGTGGTTATAAGAATCAACCGTTTATAAGAATCAATTTCCCGAAAACCAAAACAAATGTATTTTTTCAATGTTAAAATTTTCGCTTTAAAGAATCAAACCACCGGTTTTAAGAATCAGTTTACACTCTTCGCTTTCCTTCCATTTTTCCAAAAAAGCCACTTAAACCCTCAAAAGGCACGAAGTTCTTTCTTCCTTTTTTTTTTTAAGAAAGATTGATAAGATGGGATGGAAAAGAGTCGTAAAATGCATCGCTTTCTTTTTTAGACATAACATAATAGTTTCCCCTTAAACGCTTTATCACAACACTGTCCTATTAGCTTGACCCAGGGGCATCTTTACCCGTCCGGATTCGATTTCACTTTTCTCCACTGACAAACAAAAATAGGGACTCTTTTTATTCCACCTCCCACATCCTGGTTACGGGTTCCTGAACCCTAAAACACTTAAATCTTCGGTGAAGTGTCCACTATCACTTAGGCAAACGTGACATTAGTAGATTCAGCACGTTATCAAACCGTGAAACGTAAGCTAGAAGGTGAATCTCCGTCTCAGACTATAAGTATTGAAAGAGGTATAAACAGCCTCCTGAAAACTTCATTACGTCAAACTACCATAGAAAACTTTTTCTTGCTCCCTTCCTGTACTTGAAATGTTAAAACTGTTAAGCAGGTATGTTGCAACGTCACAAATATTGGATTTTTTTCTTCTCTTACTATAATCATGTGTATCTACTTATAGGTCTAGAAATTAAGTTGTATTTTTAAAATTATAAAAAATAATTTTAATAAAAGATAATAAACGTAAATTAAAGAGTATTTTATGGTAAATTATCTAATATACGTATATATAGGTATGTGTGTGCCTGTCCAAAAACCTAAATTTCGGATATAAGAATCAACCGCTTATAAGAATAAAAAACAGTAATAACAAACGTGATTCTTATAAGCGGAAATCACTGTATATATATATATATATATATATATATATATATATATATATATATATATATATATATATATATATATACACACACACACATATATATACATTCTTGGGACAGTATTCTCGGGATACATGCTATCCCGCCCCATAAGGAAAAGTTTAAGGGTCATTTCATTGAGCTCTGTGATTGGCTAAAATTTTTATCCCTGACACTACGCCCCGATCTGGCAGCAGTCTGAACAATGCCTTGGGGTTATAATGAGTCGTTCGATGCAAATTTACAATTCCTCATTTATAAACTTATTTCACGTATTCTATTATTCATACGATAGTAAAATATTATGCAGAAACTGTAAGGTTGGCTCAAATGAAACCGTGACTTTTGTTTTAGAGGCAGTGGTTAAATACCCAGAGCTTTGCAATTGCGCCAGTAAATGACTTCGTATTTTACGACATAAAGCTGCTATCGTCGGAAAGTCTCAGTGTAGTGTTTCAATGTGTTTGAGCAATGTGACCACGTATGGTCGTAACACGGTTTCATCTAAACAGGCCCATTGAGCGGATATTGCATTATTTCAATCTTATTAAAATTCTTCAATTATTAAATCTAGTAAATGTTAGTGAAGCCGAAATGTATCGGCATAAGAGGGTATGTATATAGGCGTGAGTATCTATCTCAATACACATTATTCAGATGGTTTAGACAATTTTGTAATGGACGTGTGAGCACTGGACTTGCTGAGACCTGCTCAAGCACACTTGGCCATCACCATGAAATCGGTAGTTCCAACGGTTTGGTAACAGAAGTTCGGGATGGCGTTCAAGACTGGTTCCTCGGACAATCAGAGACATTGTTCGCTCAGGGTATCGAAAATCTAGTAAGTGCAGTGACACGTCCTTGAGCCGACAGTACGACTATGTGTAGCGGATATGTAGCACATGTTTCACAATTACTTCCTGTATACTCATTTATTCAACCAATAAACCTGTGGGGTCAGTTATTTGATTAATATAATTTTATGTCTTAGTCAACTGTAAAATAATCCATTAGAAAATAATATTTAATGGTCTTGTTTAATTGCAACTAATCAATCTTCTTATTTCTTTTAATAAAGGTAATACTGGAATGGCTTACCTTTAACATCCTCTGAATAATACTTGAATAATAAGTCAAAACTAAAACATTTACTTCAATGCATGTATCCTTAGGGGTCTAGGACACAAAATTGTTAAAATTTTCGAAAAAAAATTTATTGCATTAAAAAATTCTGTGTTCTTTTACGCTTAAAATGACGTTTAAATCATGTTTCTATCTTAATTAGAACAGGAGTAATTATTTTCTTTTGCAAAATTCTAATAGTAGCCGATTGTTGTTTAAACCTGTAAGTGCGTTTTTCTGTATGATGGGTTTTTTCCTCATTTATCGTCTTTAAATTGAGTCAAGAACCGTTAAAGATAAATGGTTGAAACTTGGAACACGTCTTTTTCAACTATTTTACTTTAATTTTGATTCAGCAAATTTGAAAAAAGTATTTACTTTTGAAAATATGATTTTTCAAAAATAAGTTACATAATTTTTTTTGTAATGTTTTAATCTAAATGTTTTTATTTTTTTAAATTAACATTTTAAAAGAAGCTAAATCGAAATTCAAACTTATTTATTTATGTTTAACTAGCTGAAAACCCGTACTTCGCTACGGAGTACATTCAAATTAAATACAACGGTCAATGTATACAATTCATGCCAAATATATATATATATATATATATATATATATATATATACATATTATATGATAAATACGACGATCAATGGATACAATTGATGTAAAATATATATATATATATATATATATATATATAAGAAAATCGTAAGAAAATCGTTTTATAGACAAAATAATGTAGAAGAAAATATTCAAATTAAATCTAATATAAAGAATACTAAAGAATATAGTACAGTTAATATAGTACAGTTTGTAGAACATTTCTTTTACTGTATTTTAATATTTTTTGGATAATGTCCAATCGACTGCTGCATTATCAAGGGAAAAAATATTTTTTGTTTATTTAGTTGTTATGCACGTGACGATAAATTTATTTAAAGTACCAGAAAAAGAAATCACGTGATCAGCATTTAATAAATTAAATTCTAAAAATTAATCTTTAAAAATTCACCAAAAATCAGGAAATGGAGGTAAAGATTCTCCAAAAAATTCATTTTATAGGAATTTTTATGATCTTTCTCGTGATATAAATTTTATAACCCTGAAAATATTATTTTAAATCTAAGCGTAAAAAAAGTTAAAAACGGCTTAAAAATTTAAGTTAAAAAATCTAAGAAGAATTTTTGAAAAATCTTTCTTAGTGCACCCCTACACTATAAGAAGAATCCCCATGCAAAATTTCAGCCCTTTAGGTCCAGCGGTTTGGTCTGTGCGTTGTATGTCAGTCAGTGAATGATTCAGTTACGGAACGGTTTTATATATATAGATTAAATGAAAAAAAATTGAAATTCGACAAATAATATTTGAATTCATAACGATTTTAAATTACCCCACTTTTATTAAAGATTTTAAAGTAAAAAAAAAAATTAAAAACTTTTTGAGAAGTTTTATGATGTGATTTTGTTTGCAAATTGTATGGTTAACCATCACAAAAAAATTCCAAATTTTAACTCAATAAATAAAAAAAATTAAAAAATGTGTCCCGGTTCCCCCGCCCCTTAAAATGCTTTTAATATTGACTTCATTGTAACACATAATTGAATCCATGAATCCATGACATGGTTGAATCCATGATATACTGAATAACCATTCGGAATTAGAATTTATAAAATGAATAATTGACTTCAAAATGTCAATAGCTTGAACAATAATCTGAACAGAATCTTTAACAAAAAAAAAAAAAGAATAAACTGAATCGCATCCCACATAGTGATTTTTGAATTCTTACATGACATTGCTTAGGATAGAATATACACCACAACAGAATAAACATTTCTTAGCCATTTTCTTGCCATTACTCAGAATCGAATGTGCATCAGCAACAGAATAAAAAAAAGTTACATAGTGATGTCATTTATTGATCAGAAACTTAATTAGAATAAAAATTACAAATAATATGATGAATAAAATGAAAACATTTATTATAATGAATTATTTAAAAAATTAAAATAAATGTAGTAAGTATTTTATGAAAACTGAACAAAACATTTAGAGAAAAAACACAAAAGTTCCACTTTTATTTCACCCTTATAGATTGTCTGTTGTATATATTTTACAGCTATGTGGTAAGTTTTCTATATAAACTTTGCTTTACACTGTTATTAAATACTGAATTTATTTTTATTACACCAAATGATGAACAAAAAACTATTTTCATTTTCAATAAAATTATTATTGACAATTATAGAGAACTAATGTACATTTATTTTACACTTCAGCTCAAATGTATTTATAAAATGTAAAGAGGTTTAGCAGAAATTAAATTTTGGTATCTTAAAAGCTCTATCCGATTTTTTTAAATAAATGTTAATTATTAAATTGTAGCAGTGTAGCTATGTTGTAAAATGTTGTGTTATTAAAAAACAGTGTCCATAAAAACTTATAAATTTTGGTATAAATTACTCTGTTCTGCCCATGAAAGATGTCTACCAAATTTTAAGGAAATATTTCCGAACTATTTTGGAAATCTACTTTACGCATTTTACATAAAAATGAGCTAAGGTTCAATGAAATTTTCATAATTCTTTAATGAAAATAAATTGTGTCTTTAGATGAAACTTTAATATCAATGCATGAGATAGGTTTCGTACAGTGAAAGATTACTCTATGTACCTACAATTTAATAATTTTTGTTTAGAATGAATTTATAAAGTTCTCAAAACTGTTACAACAATATCTTGAAATTTTGGAATATTGATAATAAAAGAAAATTGATAATAAAAGTTAAAAAAAGAAGAATTTTTCAAATCACAGTATTTAAAAAAATTAAAATCAGTAGGTGATTAAAAAATTCAAACAGTATTACATAATAGAACCCTCGGGCATTGTATTAAAAATGATTTCGAATGGATATTGCAAACTTTTTGCATATTTTCTTTTCGATTTTATATAAATTGTTTCAAATTTATAGCTATAGAGTAAAAAAGGAAAAAAAAGACTGATATGATTTATATCATGTGCAGTCATGTGCATGTGTTTTTCGGTCTGATAAAACTGCCTCATGCATGAATGCTTTATTTTAAGTATGGTTATGTACGTATTTCAGTTTAATCAAGGATAGTCATTGATTTTTTATATTATTTAAAATCTCAAAAAACTTTTTACTTGGATATTTTTCGGTTATTTATGAAGCGTTTTTTGTTTATAAAAAATTAAATGATAAAACATAAATATATTTTTTGATTTTCAAATTTTTTCCAGGCATAAAATTTCTTTAAAAAATGACTGGAATTTTTCATTTATTTAAAAAACTTCTCTCCTTTTTTCAGGTGATAAAAATTGGTTCACAAGGTGTAATTATCATTTCTCAACATCGACTAAAAGTTATTGTGAACAATAATATTACGAATTTTGCGTGTCTATGGTAATCTCGCCAAATATAAGAGTTATCGCCAAATTGGCGTTGGATTTAGTGACTTACTTTGGTCGCCAAATTTGGCAATATTTCACTAAATTTGGCGATATGGCGTCAAATGGTCGCCAACCTTCTAAACCTTTCTAAAAGCTTCTAGACATTTCTAGCTGACCGACTGATAGGGGGCACTTTGGAAGTCTATAAATATACTTGACATTGACATTGGAACTCAGTGTTCTTTTCTGCTGAGAATTGAATTCATTGAAAGTGCGTTAGGCTCATATTGTATTGAAAACTCTGTTATCCTGACTTGTGTTTTTAGAGATTTCTGCTGTATTAGAGACAGTTGTTACGTGTTTTCTGTTTGAATTTGTGTATGCGTCTGAACAATTTACAGAATAATAAAATTTATTTTGTGTGCTCTTTCTGAAGAGATTTTAATCAATCCTATCGAGCCCAGGAAAACGGAACAATAAATTAAAATAATTTGTGTCGGAAGAAATTTGACATTACAGGAATTTTTTGAAGCGATGCCCGCCAGTATTAGAAAATATTTAGTACTATTTTTAAAATTATTCTGTTGCATTTTCACAAAACATCCACAGTTTTTTGTGTATTCAGCTTTAACCTGGATTAATGTTTTAATATCAGTTTCTCGTTGGGGGCTACAAATCTTTATCTATGGGTGACGTCACTCTTGAGTATTTCGAAACACTCCTTTCTGCAATGCAGTGGTGAAATCAAAAACCAAAATTATATTTAAAAAAATGAAAGAGGAAAGAAAGGGACTAGTTAGTCATGGAAAGTGACTAGTTAGTAGTGGATCAATGCCAAGCTGGTCAAAACCGTTACGAGGTTGATTAATGGACCAGTCTTAATGATTATGATATAGTACATGGCCTCTACTCACTCTGTAACGTAAACAGATGACTTCTACGGCCTCTTCATATACAGGTATTTCTAGAAATACGAAATCTTGCACTTAAAACCGAAATTTTTAAATTGAAAAAAAATATTCTTATTTCTCTCAAAAATACTGTTCCTCGAATGTACAGTACATACCTATATGAATTACATAATTATTAAAAAATATGATGCAGTATTCTTAAATACTGCAAAAAATTATGACGCAATAATAAAAATGTTATGATGCAATAGTTTCGATATCCACGCGATAAATGAAATAAACCGTCATTGGATTCATTGTTAAATATTTTACGAGTCTATGGTAATATCGCCAAATATGAGAGTTATCGCCAAATTGGCGATGGATTTGGTGACTTATTTTGGTCACCAAATGTGGCGATATGGTGCCAAATGATCACCAACCTTCTGGACCTTTCCAGAAGGTTCTGGAACATCTAGCTGGTTGGCCGATAGAGGGCACTTTGGAAGTCTATAAAAATACCTGACGTTAGCATTAGAACTCAGTATTCTTTTCTGCTGAGAATTGAATGTATTGAAAGCGCGGTAGGCGAGTATTGCATTGAAGACTCTGTTATCCTGACTTACATTTTTAGAGTTTTCTGCTGTATAGAAGACAGTTGTTACGTGTATTCTGTTTAATTTGTGTATGCGCCTGAAGATTTTACAGAATAATAAATTTTGTTTTGTGTGCACTTTCTGGAGAGATTTTATTCAGTCCTATCGAACCCAGGAAAACGGAACAGTATTAATAAAGGACTGCAACAATTAGATGCAATAGATCCAAATGAAGAAAGATTCCGAAGTGTAAATCGTCGAAATTCAGGAAAGTCTAGCTTGCTACCAGACAATATACAAGGAAAAGAAGACAAACTGTTTAAACTACTTTGGATAACTTCGTTAAAAACTTGCAACGTATTTCTGTCAAAAATTCTGAACCAATGGAATTTACTACCAAAATATGTAGTGATGACAAAGAATAATTTGGGTCTTCTAAATACAATGTATTTAAAATTACGCATGTATCAAAATAAAATATATATGAATGTACATAATACAAAAAACAAATTGTCTGAAACTCGACTTACGACCAACTCAAGTTACGACCAATGCCTCGGTCTCTATCTAGGTGGTAAGTCGATGAATATCTGTAACCATTAAAAACTGCTTTGGCAAGAAAGCTTTGACACCATGTCGTTACATTCGGAACTATTAGTTATGCAGATTTTTTTTTATACAAATGGTAAATTACTGAGAATTTATAAAGAGTTTTGTATACTGCCCTAATAAAAATGTTTCGTCCAAAATAATTAAAGCTCTTTGGTCTCAAATTTGTTTAAATTACAACAAAGTAACTGTTCCCAACATTTTTATTTATGTGTGATTCGGGGTATTTTTAAATTAGTGTATCTTAGGTTGTATTAATCTATTTTTTAACACTGAGATCATTGGATAGACATTTTTACTAATTAAACATATTCTCATCTAATGTATTTCCTAGATTAGCAACAAAGATCAAATTAGCTAAGTGAATCGATAGATATTCATAGTATGTGCAGTACCTTTTAACATAATTGGGAATTTTTTCGTTTGATTACATATTTTTTCGCTAAAAGTTATGAATTTAATTTAAAATACACAAAACAATACAGTAAAGCATATATCTTTAAGAAGGACGCGTTTAGTAAATGATGTTTAGAAATTTACTAAGTAAATCGGTTAATAGAATGCATGCATTTATTTCCCTTTATATATATTTTTTGTTTTGTTTAAGTTACATAAAATGTTAAATTCGGAGGTAGGTTTTTAAAGAAAATGTATGTTTATCATTTTCTTAAATTGATATTGAATATCCAAAATTATTTTCCATTACCTAAAATTTTAAAAGTCACAGCTAATTAAATTAAGATTATATGTTGCAAAAAAAATTCGAAAATTAAAAATTTTTATTTCTGGGAATGTCTGTGTAATTTTATTGGTTTAAGTGAGCATCGGTAGTTAATGTTCGTAATTAGCAGTCAGTAATTCCCGAATGTAACACTAAAAAAACTCCTTCTACATTGCTATAAAAGAACAAGAAACAGGGCAATTGTTTTATTTCAATCCGTCTTTGATGAATAATTCAATTAACTATTTTACCTGAAAATTACTCTGCTGGGAGTTCATAATTATAAAGCTTTTATAAAATAAGTCCCTACAGCAGGCATTCATAGGAGAAGAAAAGAATCTTTGTCTTAGAATTCCATTGATTGGATCACAGTTATATGGTTACAAAAGATGTTTTCTTCTAAGCTGCTTGTTTATGTTGGACTGCAATGTAATCGAACCAAAAATACGTGATGGATATGTGGAACAATAGTGGTTTTTTTAATTGTGAATATGTAAAATTAACACGATATTATTCTTTTTTCAATGTTTTGAAACCATCAATAAAGGAAACTTCCATTGGAATGGCGGAATGGTAAATGACAATTTAGATTTGGAGACTACAGCGCCATCTTTCACTTTGAAAATTGATGAAGTTGAAGATTCCCTTTTCGATCTTTCATTAAGGGATGGTAGACTTTCAAATCAACAAAAAATCGAGCAAAAATTGCAATTTTTTTTTTTTTTTTTTGGGGGGGGGGGTATTAATATTTGAAAAAACCTGAAAATATAGGAATGAAATGGATTTAAAATGTGTAGTGAAAAGTAAAATGAACATTTGGTAGCTTTAGAAAAGTAGGTATTAAAGGTAGGTGAAAAAACATCTTTTAAATGGCTTTTTCTCAAAATGAGAAATTTTCAGATATGCAAGTCTTTAAAAAGCTATTCGCGTCCTATTTTTTGACGAAATTTTATGAAATTTATAATAAAGACTCCTGTAATACATAAAAATAAAGTTATGCATCCATTTCAGGATTCGGGGTCATTCAGGTTATCAAAGTTTAACTTAAGTGTAGAAAAATACAAAAATTCCCTGAAAATTGAGAGTACAAGCATAAAAATATTTTCTAAAAATTAACGATTCAACGAAAGTACAAAAAAATATATAACGTTTTTCAAAATGTATTTATAAGCAATATAAATGTAATATTAAAGGGGAAAATAAAAAATTGAGTCGCACGGAGCATTTTAAAAAAAGGTAATTTAATTTCAATTTTTTAATTATAAAATGTTTTAAAAAATAGTCATAAAATTTTATAAGGGGTTTAATATTATTATATTATAATGAATATATATGCAAAATTTCATATCTCTACGGTAAAAATTTCAAAAATCGCTTTGAAAGGTCCACTCTTCCCTTAAACAATGAATAGACGGCTGAAAGAACTCGGTTACTTGAAAAGGTAACGCAACACGATCTTCCAGCAATCATCTCATTTTTTTATATTCATCCTCTCTCAGTATAAAAGGCCTTTCAAGATATTAAGCCTAAAAGATTGAGAAAGTACTCCTGAATATTCCAATAAGCAATAAATTCTAAAAATCAAAAAAGCGTACAGAGGAATATACTTTTTTGGAAGCGATATGGGAAATTCGCTGTTACATAACTGCCTGATAGGCGACATATCAGCTATTATTGCTTTAGGAGAAAAATGGCATTAAACCCTTTCAGGGGCGGTGGTTCACATTTGGACCGCCATTTTTCTCGTCATTCTTTCACTTGATTCAATGTATTCTAGTTAAATAAGCAGAAAATGGCTAGTGCCGCCATCTGTTATCAGTACATAGAAGTAAAATCCTTTTACATGTTTAAATTTGAAAAAAATTCAAGATTCTTAAGTTAAAAAAAATCCAGAAAAAATGTGCAAAGTGCGAACGATGGAGGTTGTTGCCCCTAAAAGGGTTAAAGAAAGAGAAGCCCCTAAAAGGGTCAAGTGGATAAATCGCTGCCATAAATCAAGATGTTGTTGTGTCTACGAATAGTGCAGATGGAAAAAAGTATTAGAAAGAACCAAAAGATTGGATAACAGCAGATGCCAGATCAGGTGCCTGCGGGCTGTGCAGGAGTTCTTGCAGTGACACAACAAGTTTGAAAAGGGCAGTCAAAATGGCTGGACACTCAAGGATATGTTCTGTAGAAAGATGGGTTTATGGACAATTTCTACAGTTAACAATACATAAAGGACTTTGTGTCGTCAGGGTGGATTTTCATACATTTAAATTCATTGGTTCTTCATCTAGCTATAGTATTTACAATTCTTCTGAGACAAATAAAGTCCGAAATTAGTGGTTTCATTAGGGGCTGGTTGGATAACCTGCACAAGGCCACTGAGTTGACATCTGCTAGTGTGATTTAGGAACAAATCTGGACCGAGTTCTGGGCTTCCTTGGACATCGATTCAGCCGACTCATTTCCTTCAATAATAATGTGCGCAGGGATCCATTCCATGGTATAGGACTTTCCTTACAATGAAGATGACGAAGAAGAAAACTCTTGTTGAGAGTTAAGGATATTAGTTATGTAAAATCATTAAAAATGCATATATATATATATATATATATATATATATATATATATATATATATATATATATATATATATATATATATATATTACGTCTGAAATATCTAAAATACTTCTATGTAGCTGCTATCAGTACGTACCGCATTATTAAAATCCAAAATAAACGAATTTTTCCTTGTACTGGTGAACTTTAAGACTCCTTCATCCTTAAACTCTTCAAAATGCCTCGATGATTCTGCGATATTTTCATAAAGAGACGAATACCTGCATATGATATCACTTCTTCCTTCAGATAGCTCCAGAGAAACAGAGTATTAAGAATAAAAACGCCTGACAACAAGTTTTCATGAAAGATGTAATATGAAAGTCAAGTATGTCTGTATACAAGTATGCCTGTCATTTCTATACCTCGATCACGTGGGTGGGTTTTATGAGTTTGCTGTTCTGCGTCTAGACTAGAGATTAGTAAGTCAGCTAAAAATATAACCATTTAGAGAGCGTGATTGAAGTCCCAAAGTAGAAAACGAAGGAAATTAGCAGGGTTTAAAATAAAAGATTGTATCGGGAAACGAAATATTAATTTATTATTATTATTAAATATTAATATATATATATATATATATATATATATATATATATATATACACTGCTTGACAATTGCTAAGGAACAATCACATTTTTTGGAATATTTCATAATAGTTATTGATTGAAGAAATGAAACTTGGTACATATTTAGTAGAGATACTGTGCATTATTTATGATGCAAAATGGTAAAGATTTCGCCACATGGAAAAAGAAGAAAACGAAAAACATAAATGATGCTCTTTGGAGCATTTCCAAGCAGCCACGAATAATGGGTTTTCTTGCTAGAATGAAACAGTTATGAATACCTTAGTAAGGTGTATGACCTCCTCGGACACTAGTGCACATTTTGCATCTGTTTTTTATACTGTCTACTAATGTATTGAGGAGTCCTTGGTGGATATTTTCCCACTCCTCTCTCAAGGCGATTTTCAGTTTTTGCAAGGTTCGGGGGCGATTTCTTTGTGAAACACGTCTGCCAAGTGCATCCCAGGCATTCTCTATAGGATTTATTTATTTAGGCCAGGAGAGTTAGCAGGCCATGTCATACATTCAATATTTTCCCTCTCTAGTGTGTCCGATACTTCAGCGGTCCTGTGTGGGCGCGCATTGTCATAGATAAACAGAAAATCTGGACCTAACACACCCCTAAAAAGACGAACATGATTCAGAACAATCTCTCTGCAATACCCCTGAGATGAAACGGTACCTCGCTCAAAGATGTGAAGCGGTGTTTTGCCATTGTGCATAATTCCTGCCCACAACATCACGCCTTGGCCATACCGATGACGATCCTGAACATTCTGTGGTGCATAACGTGTTCCCCTTTCTCTCCACACTAACTGATGGATAGAATCACTTGTCACAATGAAACGGGATTCGTCAGAGAACATCAATCTGGACCACTCTTGCTGACCCCAACCAATATGTTCCTTACACAAACGTAATCTTTCTCGACGATGTCATGGTTGAAGTGGGATGCATTGAACAGGCTTCCGTGCATACAAACCAACCTGATTTAATCAGCTATAAATGGTTCTGGCTGATACATTTGTACGGGTAGCGGTTGCAAGGTCTGCAGCTATCTGACTAGGGGTGAGAAGTCTGTTCGTTTCGCCACTAGGATATCAATCCTCTTGTGGTGTGGTGTTCCTTACACGACCACCGGCACGCTTTCGAATAGCATTTCCACCTTCCGCGGCCTTTTTTAATCGCGATATGACACTTTTTGCCACTCCCATTACTCTGGTCACAATACTGACACTTTGTCCTGCTTCGAGCAGTTCAACTGCTCGTCCACGATCGTACGCACTCAAACGATGTCTTCCAGACATTTTGCACTTAATTATTGCTACACCACACTGATTTTCCCAGAAATAACTTCCAACAACCTAAGGCGCTATTTTCGTCAAACACCTAACTGCATAAACTTTCGAATGAATAAAGAGTTTTCGTGCACTGCCTTTTATACAGGTAACAGGTCCTACCCTATTACGCCCTCTGCATTTCATTTTACTGTGATTGGTTTGCTGTCGGGAACGCTAGTTTGAAAAAAACAAGTTGTTCCTTAGCAATTGTCAAGCAGTGTATATATATATATATATATATATATATATATATATATATATATATGTATATATATATATATATATACAGGGTGTCCGGACAAGAAGTATTGAAAAGTTTGGGCTTATTTTTACAGAAATACCCATTAGATTAAAAAAATTATTTAAATAGAAAGCACATCTCACAAAGTTTTAATATCAACAGATTTCGATGTGTGCATCTTCGATACTTACCTTTTTTACCTTTCTTAGCCTTTATAGCACGACAAATGTCTAAACGGTAATCTACTTCTCTCCAAGTGTTTCGTAGCATATCAGAAGTTATTAGACAAATTACTTGAATGATACGCTTCTTCAACTCAACCGCAGTTTCAATTTTTTGTACATACACAACAGATTTAATGAATCCCGAAGCAAAAAAGTCTAATGACGTCAAATCCGGAGACCTTGGAGGCCAGGCAGGTGGGCCACCTCTTTCAATACAACTCCTATGAAATATCATATATAACGCGGTAACATCTCTGTGATAGTGTGGTTGAGCGCCATCTTATTGAAACGGGAAACACGGTGGAATTTACGGAGCAACTAAGTTTTCAAGCATATCTAGATAAACGTGTCTCGTAACAGTGCGCACTACCAAGAAAAATGGACCAATGATGCCATTTACGTCTTTTCCTAACCTTGAAATCTATTGATATTGAAACTTGGAAAGATGTTCTTTATATTTAAATATATTTTTAAAAATTCTAATTGGTAGTTGTAGAAGCGCTGAACGTTATAACTCACCGCAGTGTGTAGTCGAAAGACGGTCAAGAACAAAACTCTTATAAAAACTTCAGAGACAAAAAAAGGCTTGAACAGTAAGAGGACGTAAAAGAGAAGCTGTTTGTGTGGCCATTGATAGCGATCAAAAGACTAAATATATTGAAAGATAGATAGACGTTATTTTATGGCCCACAATAAAACTTTCAGCAGATAATGGTCAAAGTTTTATTTCAAACGAAAATTATGGTGGGGAGGTACTTTGTAGACGATGAACAGGAGCAGTATAATAAGGGACCAATTGGGGCAGGAACTGCTGAGAGAAAAACAGCCCACTGCCCAATGAGAGAAAAAGGTTTTAACCAGATATAGGTCATTAAATAACCTTAAAACAATGGATGCATGCATGTATTGGGGCAAGGAAGGAAACAGAGAATTGGCCTTTATCATACATTTATTTGACAATGCTAAATTAATATTTTAAAGTATAATTAATAACAGAATAATATTCCCCTTCATATTATCATATTACACACGATGAATCAGAAGCAGAGGCAAACTATTTGGTCAAAGTAATTATATTTAGGCACTTCCTACTGTTGAGGAATACAGCGATGAAACGACTTCGATGACAGGGGCCCATAGCATGTCATATTCAGAGCTGTTTTTTGTGCGCGCATAACGCATCAGTTTTTTGTGATACACACACTGTTCCAACGCTCTTTAGGATTTTCGCATGCGCTGAGAATTTTACGGAAAAAAGTTGCCATTCGAAAATTTCAAGTTTCTGTGCCTATAACTGTAACCGTGAGCGCACCTTGGTTGCTGTCCACAGAATTCCGAGCTCATACATCTGAATAACTATATTTGAAATCTGATCTCGATCGGTAGAACGGAACAGTCGCTGGAGGTCCATATATCGGCAAAGTTTTTTTAATGACAGCCCTGCATATGCAAAATATTTATATACCAGTAAATACATACATTGCATTTTCTATTTAAAGTGAAATTGAAGAATTATGTTAAAAATTTTGTTTATTTAGCAATTTAATTATTAAGAAAAACTTTTTAAATGTTTGATACTATATATCAGTTAGGTACGTTTTCTAAAAATTTATTGGATGTATTGGATGTATTTATTGGATGTATTTTATGTATCCATAAAAATTTATTGGATGTTATCGAGATGTTCTTTGTGCCCTTAAATGCGTAAATATCAACAAATTGTCTTGTTTTAAATAAAAACACTAATATATCTAGATATAGTGTGCATATGCGAGAATATTTGTGTTTGGAACTTAAGAACGGACTGCCTCAAACTGGAGGTGTTAAAATTGATTTTCAATATATGTTACACTAAATGAATATTATTTCTATAAGTTAAGCTCAACACAACTACATTAATATTAAAGGACCAATTTGAAGAGTTAATTTAATTGCATATAAAAAATATAAAAAATTAAAACTTACATACATGGCTATTTAAAGAAGTTGATTTAAATTGCTGAACTGATATCCGTATTTTGCCTCTTTCGCTTTAATATTTAAGACGGAAATTGACTATTTAATAAAAACAATTCATAAATCTTCTAATGCAATTACTACCTCATGAAAATTCTCATCATTATGAAAATTAAAGGACATTTTTCGCGTAGAAAAATTCACTTTTAATAAAATACACTCCTTGATGAGATGTTAATAATTTTTTTTCTGTACTCTAGTATTCTTTTACCCCCATGACAGCTTCTTAATAGCGTAGACATTTAGTGTCATTTAACGTCAATTACATTTGCATGTAATTATTAAAAACATGTTATTGCTCTGAAAAAATTAGTTAAAGTCTTATGCTTTTTAAAAATATCACAGCTATAAGAGCAATTTTGTTAATGATGTACAAAGATTCAGCTTTAGCTAAACATATGAGATTTCATGTTTTTTGTATTTTATCGAAAGAAAGCTGATGGAACAAAAATGGAATATTGACTATCCTGAGAGTTAAATTTCAGTTAGTATTTTTTAAAATGCATTAAATTATCATTATACGGTAAAACCGAAGAAATCTGAATCTATTAACTTTAGACACATGGAAAACCAAAAACTGTTTTTTTTTCTGTTTTTGGTTATAACCAGTGACCGACAATGGAAGTGTTAGTAACATCAGATATTAATCTCTATTAAATCAGGGAGAATGCAGACTCACTTTGTGATAAGGGACCTTCAACGTCGTTATATATATATATATATATATATATATATATATATATATATATATATATACACATACATATATCTATATATATAAAAGAGCTTGTCTGTTTGTTTGTCCGCTATAGAATCATAGACTGTTTCACCCACCGGGACCAAATTCGGCACAGTTAATGTTTTGGACCCTAGAAACTTAAATCAGGAAAAACGAAATTTGGGGCTCAATTAATTTTTTTTTAAATTAATTTTTTAATGATTTTTGTGCCCCTAAACGCACTTCTTAAATTTGGATACAGTCCCTTTACGACAACCCTTCAAATTCGATACGCTGGAGAAAAGCGGTAGAATTCTGAGGGGTGATCTGGGGTGGTTTGAAAGTTGGTCTGGGGGTAACGGGGGGGGGCGAGGTGTTTATTTTTCTTACGTTTAGTGGAATCGGTTGGTTGAGAAATCGGAAAAGGTTGAGAACCGCTACTTTAGACAATTTTAGACAATGGCGTTCAAACTAATAGAACTTAATAAAATTTGGAAAAAAAAGCAAGAAAAAAAAATTAAGTTTTGAAGTTTTTGGAAGCCTTCTGTTGATCTAAATATATTAATTGTTTGAGGATCATAAAATGGGAAGAAGTATAAGAGTTCTACAGGTTTTTTCCCCTAAGTTCGCGAAACAAAGTTAACATATGATATGTATTTGAATTACTTATTCCGTGAAATCATATAAGATAAATCTTTTAGAGTTTTGGGGCTTTTTAAGCAGTGGGAGGAAAAGCTCTTTAAACAGAGAAACATAACGACACATAACTTTCATTCCGAACTGTGAGTCCATTAGTTATATTAAGGCATAAGAAAATTAATGAAATTATTTTTAAAGAATGATTGCCCGGGTAGATATATAGATGTAAAATTTTTCATGCCTTCCATCAAAAGAATATTGGATATATCATTTCAGTAGAAACGCGATAAGCGCATTCTGTCTGGCCAGATGAACATGAAGAGCGGGGGGTGCAGCCCAGTATTTTTTTGATGGAATGCATGAAAAATTTTATATCTATATATCTACCCGGGCAACGCCGGGCAATAATGCTAGTATATATATATATATATATATATATATATATATATATATATATATATATATATATATATATATATATATATATGTGTGTGTGTGTGTGTGTGTGTGTGTGTGTGTGTGTGTGTGTGTTTGTTTGCAATAATAACATTCCACCTTTATTAATTAACGCCTATTCTAAATTTACCCGTTAACGTTTTAATAAAGCCCAGTCCCTTTTTCCAAATTGGGACCATCAAGTAGACGAATCAACCAGCTAAATTGTCCCTTAATGCACGTGCCGAACAGTAAGAGCTTTGAAAACAAGATGATGCAACCTCAGCAGTTTTCCCGCGCCCCTTGAAAAGAGCAGGAGACTTTGACTCAGACCTTCACGTGGACAGTCAGATGTCCGTCCCTAACCAATTAAAAGAATTCTAAGCCTAGCGGCAAAATCAGAAATTACTCAGTATAAAAGGTGAGACAGAGGATTTTTGCAGTCTCTGCTACCTCTGTTTCCTAGCTTTTTTTGCTTCGCTGTCGCGTTCTTCTGTCCCTAGTCCGCGTACTGGTTCCGATCGTTGTACGATGTAAAGTCTGAGTTCACTGCCCCGGCAGACTTCCCTGTGGCAGATTTCGCCTTTTAATATTCTTCCTGAAAACGCTATGTCGTCCGTTCATCAACGCTTTTCTCCGTTCATCAAGTTGTAACGTATCTAGATACTCCGGCAGGTCTGGAATTGTACTTATATGTGTGCTGTAATATACTTCAAAACGCCGTCATTGTGTGTCCATAATAAGGGCAGTTCTAAAAATCTATGGAGATTCCTTTCGATACGACTACAGAAAGAATGCCTACAGCTGCTCGGTATTTCACACACACACACACACACACACATATATATATATATATATATATATATATATATATATATATATATATATATATATATAAATACCTCAAGGACAATGAAAAAAATACCTAAATATCCATATATCTCCTGAGTATAATTTTTTTTTAACTTCACTGAATTCACTTAGAATTCACAAATAAATATTTTGTGGAACAATAAGACTTGTTTTTCAAATCAAAATCTTCAAAAATACTAGAATTTTCAAAATGCTCCATTCGCATTCTTGTTTTTTCCTGATTTTTCCAAATTTATAAGGATCGTTAATAGTTGAAGTGTTTGTCCTAAAGCAGTGCATAGTTCTTTGAAACCTCAAAAATTATAGAAATTTATAGACAGTGAAATAAAGTAGAGATATGCAAAAAGATAAACAAAATAACTGGCAGAATTAAAAAAAAAGTCTTTTAAGACTTTAGATTCATACAAGAAAAAAAAATCAATTAACAGTTATGTGTATAAATATATATTAAATATATTAAAAAATTTACAGTTTATTAATGGTATAGAATGCGCACGCAGCAATTTGAATAATGTTAGAAATTTTGGAGAAAATGTTTGAAAAATAGGCTTTTTTCGCCAAAAAACCTTATTTTTAATTCTAAGGGTCTTTAACGTAGTAAAAAATATCAATTATTTTCATTCTGTATATAGACTGAAAAAGCGAGAACGAAAATAAATTGAGGTTGAAGGACCCTTGTTCTCTTAAAGTAGGGGTCTTCAAACTTTCACTTTCGTGGACCACACCAACAAATTCGCAAAGTTCCGCGAACCACACATCTGTGAAATAAGTAGTATATGCAAAGGAAAAAATGTATTATTTGAGGCGTTGAAAGGCAAAGTGGTGTAAGTCATATTTTCAACTTTTTTCATTTCGGGTCAAATATGTAATCTCCATGTTCAATTTATGGTGGAATTGTAAATAGTTATTATTTGCAATATTGTAATAATTGTTATGCATTTTAATTTGTTCAATTTATGATGAAATTTTTTGTAGTTTTGGCAGTTAAACTATTTTGACTTACAACCAGTTGACTTACTGACTTACACCACTTTGCCTTTCACCGCCTCATTTGCAAACGAGCTTCACCATTCGAGATGGTTGTTTGATCTGCGTTTCATAGCATGATGATGAAGGAATAATTCCTTCAAAAGACTTCACTAAAGTTTTGTGTCTATGGTGTGTTTTAAAAAGTATTTTGTACCTTTATAACCATTATTAATCACAAAATGTTTTTATTTATTATTTCCTTCAAACAACAAAAACTGGGAGTTGAATCAATGTATTTTGTACTTTATATTGCATGAAACAGAATGAATGCATGAAGACAAGACGCTCGTGAGGTTTTGGAAAGAAAGACCCATGGCAGTTTGCTTTTTTGTGTTTATTTTCTGAATACAATTACCAGTTTATTATTTTGATAAGCCCATATGCCTTTGGATACTTTTCCCCGTGAATTCTTGATCTTTTTTATGTGACAGAATTCGTCGTTCTAAGGTTTTTTTTTTTCAAATTTATATCAAACTTTCGTTTTCTGGTCGAAATGTTTCGGCAGGCCACGAAAATATAGTCGACGGGCCACGGGTTTAAGACCCCTACCTTAAAGCTATACTCCGTTAGTACATCAGCTGACATCCAGAAACAAAGACAGTTAAAAAAAAAATAGTTTTAAGTTCTAACACAGTGTTGGGAAGAAATCACATGTAAAAATCCTTTCTCGCAATATCTGCCAACTGCTCATGAATTTTACAAAAAGCAAGCTATCTGAAGGAAACATTGATGACTTTATCTGTCAATATTATTAACTATAGTAGAGAACAGGGTATTGCCTCACGGCAAGCCGAAATTAATTGTCAGGTAGAGATAGATTTTCTATGATTGATCGCTGATTTGTTTTAATTTTTGGTTATAACCAGTGACTGGAAATGGAAGTGTTTATAATTCCAGGTATTATGCTCTATTAAATCGATGAAAAGTACAGAATAATCTTGTTTAAAGTTATAGATATCTGTTGGTATACTTAAGCATAGAAAGTGGATAAAGGTGCAATAAGTTCTAACACAGGGTTGGAGAAAAGCCGTATGCAGAAATTCAACATACACATTTGACAAAATACAAGATATCTCAGTGAAATATAGATACTCTATATGTGAATATTATTAACTGTAGTAGAGAGCAGGGTGTTCTCTCAAGGCGATCTGAAATTAATTGTCAGGTAAAAACAGATGTTCCATGACTGATCGCTGATTTTTTTTGGAGGGCAGATATAACCAGTGCTGGAAATAAATGGAAGAGTTACTAATGCCAGATATTAGTCTCTATTAAATCAATGAGAGTACAGAATAATCTTGTTTAACCCTTTTAGGGGCAACAGCCTCCCCCGTATGCACAGTGCAGATTTTTCCCCGATTTTTTTAATCTAAAGAATCTTGAAAAATTTTTGAATAAAATGTTGCAAAATGTTTGTACTTCTTTAAACTGATGACAGATGGCAGTACTAACCCTTTTTCTGCTCATTTAACTGGAATACACTGAATGCATATGAGAACAAGACTAGTTTTAGGCGTTTGCATTGTGCAAACGGCGCCCCTCAATGGGTTAAAGTTATGCATATCTGTTGACATACTTAAGCATAGAAAGGGAATAAAGGTGCAATAAGTTATAACACAGGGATGGGGAAAAGTCGCATGTAGAAATTCTTTCTTGTAATATCCGCCAATAGTCTCATAAGTTTGGCAAAAAGTGAGATACCAGAGGGAAATAGAGATACTTTAACAATGATTACGATTAACTGTAGTTCAGAGCATGGTGATGCATCAAGGCAATGCGAAATTATTTGTCAGTTAGAAATATATGAACTGTGACTGATCACTCGACAACAGAGGCACTGAGCCAGTGGTGCGCAAACAATTTCGAACGCGACTCACTCTCTATAAACAAAATAAAAAAATATTTCTATGCCAGTAGTAGTATCAAAAATTTTTAATGTATCAGGAGAAGATTAAAAAAATAGAAAAAAAAAATTGACAAACTATTTTAAAAATCAATGAACTGAATCAATGAAAGAAAGTTAAAGTTAAAAAAGAACATAATTTCAAAATTATGCTTCATTTTAGAAAAATGGAAATTATAAACATAATTAATTTATATAAAAAGAAAATAGACAAAAAACTAATGAGATGATTGAGCCTCAACCTTAGATAGTGTTTGTTCAATACTTAGTGATATATTTGAGAATGCTACTCTCAAATCCTCTTTTTCGGGTTAAGTATTGATCGTTGTTTGATTTTCATAGCTTCTATTTTTTAAACCCAGTGTCTCACAGATACGTAGAGGCGTATGGAAGCTATGAAAATATAGCCTTGTAAGACTGTTTGAAACCCCATTTAACAATATAATACCACAGATTGTTAACATTAAGAAATAAAAATAATAATAGCAATAATAATAATAAATGCTTACATCTGGAGGTGCGGGGTCAAGAGTTCCGTTCTCGTCACTTGACTCGGTTCTAAATTACGGTACCGGCTTGTATAGGGTAATGCCGGCTACTTATACGGTTCCCCCTTAAATGAATGGCTAGCTGAGAACAAATGGCGTCATAGCAAATCTTCCGGGCATTTGTAATAAATAAATAAATAATTATAAAAGTAATTATAAAAAGTTTAAAATTTATTTTTAATTAAATAATTCAATATAATATACCAAATTTACTTCAAACTGTCTGTGACCCAGCCAACTTTTTTCGCCTCCCCCCCGCGGGTTACGACCCACATTTTACTCAACAATCAATTTGACAATGAGTTATACAACACTGAATTAGTAAAATACAAGAAGAGACCTTTCTATTCCTTTCCTTCAACACTTGGGTATATAGTACAGATTTGTGTTATAGTAAGGCCTCTGGTATCCTCTGGATCCCTGTGGTAGAGCACGCTGGCTTTCGGTGCTGAGGGTGTAGAATCGTGTCACTAAAATGCCCCCATTTGTGTCATCAGTTAATTGGGGGCAATGCTGGTCCGCCTATATGGTGCCCCCATAATGAAATGGTTAGCAAAACTGCAGAGTATTATAGGCAAATGTCTTCAAGACAAGTGCCTCCGCATTGGTAAAATAATAATAATCAATATATATACCGGGTGTCCCAAAAATGACCGACGATTTGAAAAATCAATTAAAGAAAAACGGATGGTGATAGAAATGCACGGTTTGCTGCATTCTGCTTAGGTAACCAGGGAATTTATTCTCACCAATTTTCAAAATTAGTTACAGAGTTCGCCAACAGATGGCGCTACTTACTGGGAAAACTATAAAACAATGTTTTCAAAGCAAGCACCATATGCAAAGTGGCATGGATTGGCCTCCCTATTCGCCAGATTTGACGCCATGTTTTTTTTTTTTTCTTTGGGGGCACTTTAATGACCAGGTGTATCGTCACAAGCCCCAAACTGCTGATGAACTGGAACAATACATCTCTGCCGCTTGTCAGAACATTCACACTGAAATGTTTGTACGGGCGTCTGCGAATTTTTAACCTCAGACTACGCATCGTTGTTGCTGCAAACAGTGGTTATTTTGAAAACATTGTTTTATAGTTTTCCCAGTCAGCAGCGCCATCTGTTGACGAACTTTGTAACTAATTTTGAAAACTGGTGAGAATAAATTCCCTGGTTACCTAAGCAGAATGCAGCAAACCGTACATTTCTATCGCCTTCCGTTTTTCTTTAATTGATTTTTCAAATAGTCGGTCATTTTTGGGACACCCGGTATATAACAGTTTCGTGATTTTCTGACTGACAGATAACGCACTGACCAAACCACTCGACCTAAAGGACTAAAATTTTGCATGGCGATTCTTCTTATAATATAGAGGTGCACTAAGAGAGATTTTTGAAAAATTCTTCTTAGATTTTTTGGCTCTTAAAATGATAATCACAAGGTTACAAAATTTATATCATAAGAAAGATCATAAACATTTCTTTAAAATGAAATCTTTTTCGAATCTTTACCTCTATTTTCTGATTTTAGGTGATTTTTTAAAGATTAATTTGTAGAATTTAATTTATTAAATGATGATCACGTTGTTCCTTTTCTTTTTGTGATACTTTAAACTAATTTTGCGTCACGTGAATAACAAAGAAAAGACAAAAAAAATTCTTGCTAATGCGGCAGACGATTGGACATTATCCAAAAAATTATTAAAATACGGTAAAAGAAATGTTCCTCAAACTGTAGTATATTCTTTAGTATGTTCTATCAGATTTAATTTAAATATTCTCTTCTACATTATTTTGTCTATGAAAATTTCCGTCATGATTTTTTATAAATATATTTTTTTCGTTTTTCTTAATATTTTCTTTACATCAATTGCATACACTGTCCGTTGTATTTTATTTGAAAGTACTCCGCTGCGAATACAGGTTTTCAGCTAGTAATAATAATAATAATAATAATGAGTTTATAATGTCGAAATTTTATCAGAAATTTATAAACGTAGGAATCCTATTTTAATTTGGAGATATTTATTAAAGTACAACGATTTTGATTGCTACGCATTCTGGCTATTCATTAAGTACTCTGCTACATCTATTTCCGTTCCATTTCTAATTTTTCAATCATGCTGATTAACACCTTTATATTTTATAAATGAAGACTGAAGTTATTTACTTCATTTTTTCGTAAACAGCACTTTTTTTCATCTTTTTGAAGTCATACTGGAATTAAATCTATATTTAAAAATGTTCTTATTTAGCAACCAAAGAGATTTCTTATATGTACTTGAACCACCAAATATTAGAACAAAATTACTGTTCATACTTGTTAGATGAAAGAAATTTCCTTTATTTGCCGTTTTTTGGCCCTTTTTATGATTAAACGAAATTCAAGATTAAATTATTTCAATTGCATTGAAGCAAAAGAATGCAAAATGACATAATAAGCACTTGATTATTATTATTTTTTAAAGCAAAGATTGCATAAAATATTCAAATCGTTTTTTATCTCTTGGTAAAAGAAAATAAACTGCTTTCAAGCACAAAAGGTAAGTTGTATAAATAAAAGAAAATCTACGAAAGCAACAAGCATATAGGGAAAAAAGGAATTTAAAGCATCAAAATGTTCAAGATGAACTAAAATTTACTTGCTAAAAGTGTATTTAAATGAAGAAAAATGCGCATAAATAAAAAAATAAATGCGGATATACCTATTAAAGTCTATACTCTCGACGTTTCAGTTAGATTCAAAATAAGTATCTTCAATGTTCAATAGTATTTTAGTTAATAAAAGAGTTGATCTCAAATTATTTTACAGAAATTTTTATAACTCTAATGCATGGTTTCTTAACCCTTGGTCCATGGACCTCGTGGTAGTCTGTTAATCAATTTCAGGAAGCCCAATGTTCCGGAGGATAATTCAAGTCCAGAAACTAACTTATGCCGTAAAACACAAATTTCAAGACTTTTTATTTCAAAGTAAAATGGATGCGTGGTTTAAAACAAAAAATTTAAAAAAGCACTTAGTAGCATTTGAATTTGAATTTAGTCCTATGTGTAGCTGCTGTGGTGTAGTCATTCTGCAAAAGATTCCTGATTAAAGTATACATACATTATTAAATCATAAATTTGTTTTTGCAATGTATTGATATCTTTTATAATATTTTGTGTTTTATTTTATGCATTTTCTTCCTATTCTACAAATAAAATATAATTAGAATTATTAAAACCATTGGATGCTTTATTACATATCCAAATAGTTTTGTTTTGAACCATTCGTCATAAGGGTATTAATTAACAATAGCAGCGACCTATAGCTTAGTAGCAGGGGCCCATAGATAATCAAAGAGACCCAATATTGTAAAAAGTTAAAATAACCAATTATCTAAATCAACATTATTAATATTTTAACTTTTTGTACCTTAAATTCATGTATTTATTTATATATAAATATATAATATATATAAACGCATTATTGGTATAAGTAATTAGAATTTGTTTTAAAAATTTTCTTGAACTTTAATATGTTTTGTAAAAGATAGGCAAGAAGAAATTTAGGAAAACTGACCAACTCTAAAAATTTTCCTTGTTCGCTGACAATATCTTTAAGAGTCTTATTACCTTAAAACCTACAAAAAATTAAAATATTGGAAAAAGAGGACTTAAGTTTACTAATTTATGAGATTTTTTTCTAAGTGTAAACAAAAATACGCCATAATTACTTGAAATAAGACTAAAAATATAATTGCAAAAAAGGACTACTATCTTGCGCCAGAAATCCCTTATTGTCACGTTTCTCAGAACAGTAAATTTTAACGCAGCGAGCTTTCACAGCTTGATTCATTTTTGATGAAATATTTATTATGATGTGTATCATTTCTCCTAATATTTGTATACTTTTGTATACTTTTAGAGTATCTCTTTCTTTTGTAGAAAGGCGAGAATAATATATAAAATGTTGTCTTTTTAATATAGTTTTGTTAAAAATAGAAAATCCTGGGGTTAAATTTAGGTACTTATATTTAATCATTTCTTTATAATTCAGATATTCAACATAGCTTTGTCGTATTAAGGCTGCTATGTACTAACCCCATTGGATTCGCTCACCTCAATGCTAATCTATGGAGAAAATTTGTCCACGGATTGCAGACTTGGATTCAAAGATTTTTTTAAAAAAATTGTACTCCGTCATAGAGAAAGAAATTTTACATTTATGTACATTTTTCGTTTTTTTAAGAAAATGCATTTACTATTTTAAAATTTAATTTTTTCGGGGAAAATCTGATATAGTGTGTTTTAAACGCTCATAAATTCCTTCGGTGGACAAAATTTATAAAATGAATCCTGCAGCGCTTGCAGAAAAGTTCAGGCTATCTGACAATACCAATTTTATTGGATTATCGGCATTTATGTACCTGTAAATAGTTGACAAAAATATATTTTAAATAAAAAATTTGGGGGCAGTGCTTAAACCCCCTATAGAGAGAGAGCCATTACAATCCCTCAAAATGTCAATTCTAAGGGGGATGGAATTCTCGAACTGTCAACTGTACTCCTCCCACCACAAGAGTCTGAAAGAAGAGGAAAAAGGAAATACGATTTTTTTCTTAGTACATAGCAGCCTTAACAAATAGTGTTGTTCATTTAAAAACTATTACATAAAACTTAAATGATAAATAAAGTAAGTGCTAAATAATTACTTACTTTTATGCTAAATAAAGTAAGTAATTTTCCCATTAAAAGATTAAATTGCTGATAACCTAACACAGTTTTTTAACAATATATGAAAGTTTAAGATATCAATATGACTAATTAGCTAAAGATGTATTTCTGAATACACAGAGTTGAATTATGACGAAACTTCGAATAGATTACACTTTCAACCACGAATTTAATAACCAGGAAAACCTGAATTGGCAAATCTTGTTGTTTTTGTTAGTGTAGAAGAAAAAAGTCTGAAATTGAACCAAAAGACTGGATAACAACAGCTGCCAGATCAAATGCCTTTAGGCTGTAAAGGAGTTCTTGCGACGACAATGCAATTTGAAAAGGACAGACACGATTGCCATATAGCCAAAGATATGTTCTGGAGAAAGCTGTGATTCTGAGGCAATTTGTACAGTTGATAAAGGATCTTGTACCGTCAGGGTGGATTTGCATACCCTTAAAGTAATTTGTTTTTAGTCTAGCTATTCTGTAGTCATTACTTATGTCACTTGACCGACAGCAACATCAGATCAAGTCCTGAGGGTATGGGCGATCAAGGTGCGGCTCCTGTTTTGACTGGCACCACAAGGTTCGGAGTCCGACTCGGCCAAAGGACCAGTCCCGTAATTTTGAACCGAGTCAAATGACGAAACCAGGACACTTGATCCCGCACCTCCAGAGGTAATTTTCAGAACTTGGCGGACATTGCAGCTCGACAGATTTAACGTGCACCAGCCGCCATTAGTGTACACGGCAGTGGATTTTGTCAGAGACGAGCATCGAAAAAGTGATTTTCAGATCACTAGTCCGCTGCCCTTGCCAACTGGGCTTCTGCACCCTCTAGCTATTGTAGAAGCAATTAGTGGTTTCTTTAGCGGCTGGTTGGATAATATGCACTCAGGTACTGCGTTAACATCAAATCTCATGGATTTTAGTAGTGATGAAATTTTAGAAATGCTGAAAATTCTAAAAAGTTTTAGAAAAAGTGAATTTACATTTACAGACAAAATATTTGTGTACATGAAGAGTGGCTCGGTCGTTCTTGATGTATTGTTAATTGGTCTTGTATTTTTAAATATTTTTAAATATTTTCATATTTTTTAGTTTTATTTAGGCATAAAAAATTCACTCTTTTATTCAGCTCTTTTTGTACAAATGATTTAGATGAACTCTTTTATCGAATCTTCGGTCTCGCGATGCTCTGGTCCACTGGGAATGTTCGCCTTGGCACGAAAACATGTTCAACCAGGGAAGAGGGGTCACAACCCCCCCTCTGGCCCTTTGTGTGCATCGCTCCATTAGTATAATTATTTTTATTCATTTTAACTATATGTATCCGTGTATATATATATATATATATATATATATATATATATATATATACCCAACAAACACAGAGGCATCGGGCCGGGGCCGGATGATTCCGGCCAGCCGATTTCTCCATTGCCGGGCCGGCGCATTAGGTCAGTATCGGATCCGTCACGGGCTTGTCCTCTCGCCCGCGACTTCCCCGTCGAGTACTGGGCCGCTTCCGGTAACAATGAAGCTATCGTACATCCGACTGCTTACCTTGATTGAACCGCAAACTTCCCGTCGATGTGGACATACAGCCGCACCATTGCCGGAGGCTGACGGGCCGGTTACGGGAGCAATAATTCGTGTCGACAGGCCGTCAAATACCCATCTCGAAACCATCAAAGCGCCGTCGATCAGGGTTACTTTCCAGTGCTGGGCCATAATTGGAATTCCGACAGATTTTCTAAGTTTTTCTTAGACCCCTTCCTTTCACATGCTTTTTATTTTTATTAATGAGATCGTTTATGATAACAGTACTTGTGATAACAGTGTTTATGATAACATTTGATATACATCAGATGATATATATCTGATATATATCTGTAGATATCAGATGTTATATATATAATACTTGATATATATAACATCTGATATCTACCCTTACACTTTATTTCTTTTTTTTTTCTGGCTCTCCATGTATAACTAGTATTAATATTTTTAACTTTTCTCTTTTTCTCGTGTATTTTCAGGTAATAGAAAATATTAATCTCTGCTAAAACCTAAAATTTTTGTTCAGAATAATCCCTTAAAATTATATTTTGTACATGTTATTTTAAGTAAAGTTCGTAAATGTTCTCGAGATAAGAAAATTATAATATTTTCCATAGAGGAAATTTATTTCATTCTTCTCAAAGTTAAAAGTGAGGTGTATTATATATTTGAAAACCAGGAATTACCCGATTATACAACTTTAATTGTTATAATTTATTTGAAAATGATTTAAAATTAAAATTGAAAGTAGTTCAATGTTTTATAAATTTTGTTCAGTACTTTTTTAGTAGTTGACAAGTGAAAAAATTTCATAGTTTTGCATATCAAAGAATGGTTCATTGTTAAAGCTTAGCTGTTCAAGAAATATTTTGTTTTGAGACATCTTCAAATACGTCTTGATAAGTTTATTCTTTGGTGATAAAAATAATAATATTCTGTCATCCTACAGTCTTATATTGCTGAATACGATAAGACTGAAAAAAGGACTGAACAAAATTTATAAAACATTGAACTACATTCAATTTTAATTTTAAATCATTTTCAAATAAATTATATAAATTAAGATTATATAATCGGGTAATTCGTGATTTTCAAATATATATTACACCTCACTTTTAACTTTGAGAAGAATGAAATAAATTTCCTCTATAGAAAATATTATAATTTTCTTTTCTCGAGAAAATTTACGAAGTTTACTTAAAATAACAAGTAAAAAATATAAACATACCTCTCGGTCAATGTCCAATGACGGTATATTAAAAAATATGCTGGAAATAAAGAAAATCCCACACAGTCGAGCATCGGAGAGAAATGTTCAACCATGTAGAGAACTGCAGACATTAACTGTGTCGGAATATAATTGGCATAAATAGCGTGCGCCATAGGTTTCGCCAAAACAACATCGCCAATTTTTATACGTCCTGTATTGGCGACTGCCCAAGAGCATTCCCGTCTATTTTTAGAATTACCACCCCACCCCCCCCACCCCCCACACACACACACATACTCTTTCTGAGAAAACGGTCCTTCTGCTACTTGCACCTGCAAATGTCCACGGAGGGACATTTGCAGAACAAAGGAATGTCACCACCCCAAGCGAGGCACAGCACACAGCTGGAAAGTCGAGAGGGGGAGGAGGTGGGGGGGGGCGGATGCGCGGTTAAAAAAACTTAAAACTAATTTATTAGTAAAATAATGAATATAAAAATATTATCATTATGCTAGATAACTACTTAGAGTTAAAAATGAATTTTACAAGTATAACTGGAAATAAACAAAACTACATTGGTTTTAAAAGCGGTACTCCACGTAGCAACCAGTTGGGAAATACATTTTTCGTTTTTGTTTTAACACGTTTTAAAGCGTCCCCACACAACACACCGATCTCTATTAGACGTCTATAATACCTCACCTCATAAAAACGCGTACCTCTATAAGACGTCGAAAAATATCTACATCACGTGGAATGGAGCTCTATAGGAGCTCCGAGGTGTGCTCTCTTTGAGATCCATAAGACGTCTACGATGTCTAAGCGGCGCTCTATAGGACGTCTATAAGAGCGAAAATTTCGATGTGGAGGGTACGCGATTTAGATATTTTAGACCTCTAAAGGACGTACTATTCCCCTCCAAAATATTGTATTTTGGATCTTAATTTCTTAATAATAAATTAAGCTTAATTTATTTCGAACAATTTGCATTCTAATAGGAAATTTTTATGCAAAAATAATTGCTACAGAGATTCTAAAACTAAAAGTAAATTTATGGAAGTATAACAAAAGAGTATAAAAATAATAGTTGTAAATGTATTATTATTTATTAAGTAACAATAATTAATAATAATAATACATTAAGCTTAATTTATTTTGAACAATTTGCATTCTAATGGGACATTCTTATGCAAAAATAATTGCTACAGAGGTTCTTAAACTAAAAGTAAATTTATGGAAGTAGAGTATAAAAATAATAGTGTGTCTATTATTTTGATACTCTTTATTATACTTCCATAAATTTACTTTTAGTTTTAGAATCTCTGTAGCAATTATTTTTGCATAAGAATGTCCTATTAGAATGCAAATTGTTTAAAATAAATTAAGCTTAATGTATTATTACTTATTATTATTACTTAATAAATAATAATACATTTACAACTATTATTTTTATACACTTTTGTTATACTTCCATAAATTTACTTTTAGTTTTAGAATCTCTGTAGCAATTATTTTTGCATGAAAATGTCCTATTAGAATGCAAATTGTTCGAAATATATTAAGCTCAATTCATTTTTCTAAATTTATTAAGAAATTTAGGTCCAAAATACAATGTAAATATTAATATTTACCACTACTTTTGATGTTATTACGATGACAATTGTCATACATTATGCCAAAAATAGTGATATATATTACTTAAATAATAACAGTATTACTAATGTTTAATGTAAAAATATTTAAAAATAATTATAATATTAAATATTATAATAATAAAACTAATATTTTACATTAAAACTTGGTATTAATGCATTCTGAAATTTAAGAAAAAAAGAAAATTAACCAAAATGCTAATTTTTCAATTGAAAAACTAAACTATTATAAGTGCATATATAATTTTTTTAATGCAATTTTTCTAATTAATAAATATACATTTCACAATTAAAACATAAATTGAACACTGAATTACCTTTTAAATTTGCTTGAAAACAAGTTTCTTCCTTTTTAATAGCTATTGTGATTAAGACTTATTTATTCGTCATAGGTTTTTGACAGTTTAAACCAGTTTTTGATGCTTGTAATGTCAAAAACCCAATCCTGCAACAGTATACTGGTTGAATATATAGATATCTCATATCTCTTTCTTTTTTCAGCCATCATTACTTATAAAAGTAACTTAGTAGGACATAATAAATTAAGTTTCAAAAAGTATATCTATGAAAATCATAATTTATTTTTATAAAAACTTTTCTGCTTCAGTTGGATTTTCATTAAAAATATCTTCTTCAATAATTAATCCAGAATTGTTTGTGTTCACATTCTTTAACATAAATATATTTTTAATACTGCAACAAAGAAAGAAAGAAAAAATGTTTTAATAAAAGGCTTTATTGAATACAAAATCATAAAATTTCCCCAACACAATTTTCTTTTTTTTTAGAACTCCTAGCATTTGCATGCCTTAACCAGTCTTTGACGACGGTTTCAATTTTTGAGTCAGTCACCTGCTTGTACAATGGATTTCTCCTAGCTGCACCTAGAAGTACAATAAATAAATTTTTAATTCGTTAGAAAATATCATTAGGTTTACCTTAATATCATTCACATTTTGTGAGATGGGTTTTAACTTAATGCATACTCGTAATATGCACACATTTAATATAACTAAAATATTACATACACACACACACACACACACACATATATATATATATATAATATTAATCTAAAAATGAAACATAATTTTAGGTATAAATAAATATAGCAAACTCAAAGGATGAAAACGATTTAAATTCTAAATAGACATATTAATGAAATAATAAAGAAAAAATTTGAATAATGGCTTACTAAATATAAGATGAGAAATTTTTAAGTTGCAGAAAGCTTTTTCTTTTGTGCCACTAGTCAGAGTAATATACCACTAGTCTGAGTAATTACTTCATACTAAAAAAAAATAATTTAAACTTAGAATATAAATATGAATTCATAAAACATACACAATATATTTACTAGAATATATTTCATAACATTCAAAATCTTGACTATTAAAATGAACAATTGATGTTAATTCTATACCATAAACTTTTTCTATGAACTCGAATGGGAAAATATTGCTGATCTACAATTTCACTGTTATTTCAGTAAATTTCTCTTCAGGCAATCTTTTAATTTTGTGAGTGTATATTCCATATTAAGTCTGCTCTAAAATATTTATCTTACTAAAGAGTAATAATAAAATTATATACTATCCAACAGTTCTTTGGTGTCATTATTGTGTAGCTCCTGCTCAAGGAGCTACACAATATAGTACAGTTAATATAGTAGTACAGTTATTATAGTTTTCCTGTGGTTCAACAGTTACTGTTGGGAAAAAATGCAACATAGAACGACATTTCACAACAGTTCATAAAAAATATGATACTGAATATCCTCCTAACAGCAATTTAAGAAAATGGAAATTGAAAGAAATGAAAACCGCATTAATTGCCCAACAATCTTTGTTTACCAGGCCCGTGAATAAATCAAAAGCTGCTACTATTGCATCGTTTAAGATTGCACATATACTTGCAATGCACAAAAAACCTTTAATGGATGGTAACATAATTAAAGAATTAATGCTTGCTGCATCAGAGATATTATTTCAAGAATTTAAAAATAAGAATGAAATTATGTTAGCTATCCAGGAAGTTCAATTATCCAGAAATTCAGTAACTCGTAGAATAGAAGAAATATCTGTGAATATCAGAGAACAATTAAAAGAGGATTTACAAAAATGTGTTTTTCTAAGTTTACAGTGTGATGAATCAAGAGATATCTGTAATGTAGCACAAATAAATATTTTTATAAGGATGGTTTTCAAAGATTGCTCAGCAAAGGAAGATATACCGTCAGTTTTGCCATTAAAAGGGAATACACGTGGGTACGATATATATCAAGCTATTAAAAATCATATTACAAAAATTATTCTTCCGCTTCAATTAATACTTTAATGTTACATTGTGAAATAAGGTGGCTTAGTAACGGAAAAGTCTTGGAACAATTTTTAGAGCTTCTTCCAGAGATAAAACAGTTTGTAGAGTCTAAATCAAAGCAAACAAATCATGAATAATGCATTAATATAATTGAAAATATAATAATAATAAGTAAACTAAAATATAAATTATACAACATGGACCTGCCACTAACAACACAATATATTTACTAGAATAAATTTTGTAACATTCAAACACTTGTCTATTTAAATGAACAATTAATGTTACTTCTATACCATAAAATTTTTCTATGAACTCTAATAGGAGGAAAATATTACTGATATACAATTTCACTGATCAAATACTCTATTTCTCAATTCAAATACTCTATTTACTAGCTGTGGTAAAGATTTATCAGCTTTTCTTAACAATTTCTTAATTTAACATATTTTGTTATATAGTGTTTCAGGTATGGTAAAATAAGAGGAATTTATATTTTGAGAAAACTGCAAAAATAACTTTTACCTTACTTTTTTTGCATTATAAACAACAAATTGTGCATTAAAATGCTCCCATTTTGTAAAATTCCCCTTCTTTACTTTCCAAAGCAGTAATTTTTTGTCTTTCTAGCTGCTCTCAGGAATTTCCTGCGTGTCTTTGATTTCATTTGACTCTGAAGTATTGAGTTATGAATTCTAAGACTATCCAAAATTTTATAGGTTTTCAAATTATATTATTTATGCTATTCTTTCGGGTTATTCGTGCTTGAAGCACAGTGAAAAAGTGCAGCTATGACATTTTGTTGCATTCCAAAGCTTTGTAAGCTGTTTTAGTCAGTGTATGTAAATTCAACGTTGAACATAATTTATATGCTACAGCAAAACCTTTACCAATCTGGTGCATGCCATACACTAGTCTGGTATTTATTTCAGAATTTACATTTTTTTTTTTTGAAGATGCCAAACCTTTATGGAAGTCTCAGTTTTTACACTGAATATAAAAATGTGAGCACAGCCTATATCTTGATTCCTCACATAATGTTTGTTTATCTGAAAAACAGCTTGGACAGCAGAGTTATATTTAAAAGAATTCCATTATCCAAAATTCTAAAACCACTCATTGAACCACAGTTTTCATTTGTTGATATAGAACTAGCCGTCTGTAGCTTTGAAAAACTGGCAGAAAAACTTTGGTAATCACCAACATATGCAGAATTATGCATTTCACTTTCAACAGGACTATTATTTATTTGTAAATTTATTACCATAAAACTTACGTTTGCGTTTTCTAGAAGTACTTTTTGGCATTTTCGTTGAAAAAAAACTAAAAATATCGAGAAAAATAAATGGATTTAGTGACTTTTAAATGATTATCAAAGGACAAACTCGTACGTAAACAATGATTTGGAATGCACAGTTTAATGCCAATTTCTAAAACAAAATTCCGTAAATAACGTTGGCAGATGTAATTCGTAATATTATTAAGATGCTTAAAAAACTATTTTTGTGTTTTTATGTGCGTATATAATCAGTTTTCCTAACAAAATCATGAAAAACAGCAATGTAAACAAACATTTTTGCTTACTTCTGGTTTGCAGAAACGTACTTTCAGTTGTAAAATTTCACAGCCAAGCAATATTAAAATACCTAAAATTTGGGTTCTAGACAAGCTAGAAACAATATTCAAACAGATTTTGAAAGTAAAAGATCATTCATAAAATAGCAAAAATAAAAAATCAATATTTTGACAGAAATTGACGTTTCAAAGGTGTCATTATACCTTAAGCATAAATTATTTAAGAATTAACACTTACCTTAAAACAAATAAAGGAAGTCGATATAAACTTGTTGAGCAAGGATATCCGCAATATTCCGATGTGATTATAGATCCAAATGAAGCATTCAGGTGCACTCGGTAACAAAGAACACAGCAGCGGTGTAGTTTGTTCATCATGGCGCTTTGTGACGGTGCTGGTCTAAAAGAGCTCCATAAGATGTCTATATCAGTATCTTTTATAGACGTCGACAATAGAGACTTCATCTATTAGAGATCGAAACTTAGATGACTTATAGATGTATATAATACGTCTTAGATCTCTAATAGACGTCGAAGTGAAGTACGACTATTAGACATCTATTTTTTTCATCTTATAGAGCTCTATATTACGTCCTGGATGTCATGGATGAATTTCGAGCTCTAATAGATGACCATTAGCTCTGTGTGGTTGTGTGGGTCGGTTAGGGCGGTTTTTGTCAGGTTGCTGGAAAATACTATTTTATGCCCTGAGCCTATAAATCACGGCCCGGGATAATTTGCACTATATTAATTTTGAACGTGTCCACCTCAACAACTGAAAAACAAAGCTTTTTGTCTCTAATTTTTGTGCTGGATTTTGTGATTGCTGACCAATAAAAATATTTCACAGGTAAGGAAACTTGATGATATTTTTTCATTAAAATATCAGAGCACCTCACTAGAATCAGCAGAAATCCATCAAATATGCCTCATTATTTACAGTGGCTCCCAAAAGTGTTCGTACACTTACGATTTTCAATGAAATAGGGGTCTATCCATTAATTAAAATGAATATTTCAGAATGCGTATTTAACAATAAGATGTATAATCTATTCTTAACAAAACTACATGAAATATTTTAAAAACATAGTAAAACTTTATTTTTAAGAAACCAGTAATCAAAAAGTAACAAAAACTTTATCCCACAACAGTCATCGAACACTTGTAAAAAAATCTCTACTTATAAGAAAATATTCTAATTTTTCGTTAAATTAATATTTAGTAGGATATCCTTTAGCATCAACAACAGCTTTTAAACGTCTGGGAATAGATTGCACTAGTTCTTTTGTAATTTCTGCATCAATGTTCATCCATTCTTCCATCATAATTGTTTTTAGTTCGCTTTTTCTTTTAAAAATGTCGTGTTTTCGTACTCGAACCTCCAGTTCTCTCCAAAAATGTTCTATTGAGTTTAAATCTGGCGATTGAGGTGGTGTTTTCAAAACTTGTGGACAATTATAGAGACACCAGAGGCGAACGTTGAGAGCCGTGGGCTTAGGATCGTTATCTTGATTAAAAAAAAATTAAAAATTTCAAATACCCAAATTTTAGGCTGATAATTTTAAATTGTCTCTTAAAATATTTATATAAACAGAACGATTCATTATGCCATCAATAAATACCAAATTACTTAGTCCTGATGTTGACATGCACTCCCACACAAGGACACCTCCACCGCCATGCTTAACTGTTTCTACTAAGTTCTTAGGATTAAGTTCCTCATTTTTTCTTCTCCATACAATTATACGCCCATCGGAACCAAAAATGATAAACTTGCTTTCATCGGCAAATAAGACATTATTCCAATAGGTTTGGGGCTTATTAATCATTGATAGTGCGAAGGAAAACCCGAGCTTTCTGTTTTTCTCACTCACAAAAAAAATTCTACGGGCAGAACGCCCATATAATCCAGCTGCTCTGAGAACTCGTCGAACAGTTTCAGGTGAAATTGAAGTAGAAAATGTTTCATTAAATTCTGCAGAAAGTTTTACAGCACTCAAACGTAGATTTTTCACAAATTTTCTAATTAAAAATCTCTCATCACGTTTTGTTAACTTTGCCGGACGACCTTTTCTTATCTTGATTTTGATCGGATTTTCTTCTTTAAAGCGTTTTATCACATACTGCACAGTATAATGGGATAAATTAAGTAATTTAGCAACACTCCGAACTGATTTACCACAACTATGATGAAAAATAATCAATTTTCGATCAATGCTGTTTGTTGTTTCTTTGCAAGCCATTTTTAAATAATAAATAGAATATTACGGAATAGGCAAGCAAAAATTAAAGCCAATTGATATTTTAAATGCCACCACAATTCAAAAATAAAAATAAAGCGCCAGGCGATAATTTTAGTTATGAATTTATCCGAAAATATTTCTGTGTACGATGACTTTTGTGAGATAGTTTTTGTTACTTTTTGATTATTGGTGTTTTAAAAATAAAGTTTTACTATGTTTTCAAAATATTTCATATAGTTTTGTTAAGAATAGATTATAAATCTTATTATTAAATGCCCATTCTGTAATATTCATTTTAATTAATGGATAGATCCCTATTTCATTGAAAATCGTAAGTGTACGAACACATTTTGGAGCCACTGTAGGTGTTCATATTCAAAATAAACTATTTCCCTTTTGGAACAAAAAATAAGACATGAAATAATATCACTCTTAAAATTTTGTAAATATTATTCTACTATTTTAGATTCCACCCCTGATCTAAGCAACCAAGACCGACTTACTCTTGTAGTAAGATTTGTTCTATTAAGTAATAAATCAAAGCAAATGGAAATTAGGGAGCATTTTTGGGGGATTTATTTCAATATCAGATTTCCTTGAAACAGATAAATCAAATAGGTCTACAAAATGTAAATATGTGGAAAGTATGTTACATGATCCATTTAAAAATGAAAAATATATTATAGCTGAAGATTTATGCAATGAAACTGACAACATTGCCCTCTATATTTCTCTTGAAATAAACGCGTTAAATGTGATTCAATACCTATTTACAAACAACCTCATCTATCTGTGTCCAAATTTAGTGATTACCATACAAATTTTATTAACATTGCCTGTGACTGTGGCTAGCGGGGAAAGAAGCTTTTCAAAACTTAAAATAATAAAAAATTATTTGAGGTCTACAATGGGACAAGAAAGGCTTTCAGACTTATCTATTATTAGCATCGAAAAGGACATTTCGGAAGATATAGATGATCAGATATTATAACAGAATTTGCATTAAAAAAAGCAAGGAAAGCAAAGATTATCTTTTTGACTGACTTATTAAGTATATGTATTAATAGATATGTGTTGTATGTATTTAATATAACGTATTCATTTAGTTGTTATATCAATACATTAATAATTATTATGTTAGGTTATAAAATTAAAAAATAAACTGAATTTATAATATTTTCTGTAATTCGTTGTTTCATTTAAGGTAAAAATATTCCAGAGAAATTTCAATTAATCCATACGGTATGAGGGGGGGGGGGAATTATTCTCGCACACGTATGGCAGCTACCCTAGAAACTGCCCTGTATTTACTAGCACATTAAAAGCTACTAAATTACTGTCAACATTTACATGCATACAAACACACACTTTCTAATTTTATCTCTGATGAGATGGAGTTTGTTTTTATGAAGCATATTCGAAAAATATAAATACAGTTCATATCAATGGGTGTTAAAACTTATAAAGTATTTGTACCTACATTTACATATACGTTGGTCTGCTATATGAAATTTATTTTCAGTCATCAATTATTTTTATTTCATTTCCTAGATTCATTCTTTATTGTTCTATACATCACTAGCTATAAAGTATGCGAATAAATACTGTAAAAATGACGAATAAAATTCAATGTACCTCAATATTTTAATAACAATATTATGACTGTATAGAGGTTTAAAAATGTATGATATGTTTTTAGTGTTTAATCTGTTAAACATTTATTGAAATGCATTCGGACGCAATTTCATTTAAAAGAGAACTGTCACTCGAAGTATTTTACTTTATGCTATGAATATATCTATCTTCTGATAAATAAAAACGGTCATGTTATTCATTACAAAATCAATATACTTACCCCCCCCCCCCCCCCCGCGAAAAAAAAGTGCCGAAAATAAGCTAAAATGGTCATGTTTCTATAAAAAAATGGCTCCAATTCCTGCGTCACGAAATATTTAAATCATGAAATAATTATCAACACCATCACCGAAAAATTTGAAGTCCAAATAAGTGTAACCCAGCGGTCTACCAAAAAACGAAATGTTGCGCCTAACGAAATTGATATTGGCCCAATGCAACTGGTGGTAGGGTTGCCAAGTAAATCGCAGAGAACCTGAGTATGAAATGAAGCGCCAGATAGATACCCGCTTTGGCATCCAAGAGAGTCTGCCGAAAAGTCCGTCTTAATCAAAATGAAAAACAAATTTAGGCAGGTACTACTCTTTACTCTCTTGTGCATAAACTCTTGATCGAAAAAATTACCCATTTGTAAGTGGATGTTTATTTCATTTCTATATAAAAGCCAAAAATAAATTAATATAATCTAACAATAGTTGATGTCTGTCAAAACACGACGGCTAGATAGTAAATGAATGTACTAATACACAAATTATATTCAACACATCATTGTCAAATGTTGAAAATCATAATAATGCGCAGAAACAAATTGTGATTAAGCGGCTTCGCGCTTAGTGAGTATCTAAAGACAGATTTAAAAATGTCACTGAGCATGTGCAGAAAGCAATTTTTTTAAATTGTAAATTATCGCTAATTAAACAGCATGAAATAAACAATTTCCATGAGGTTTACTGTTGTATTTCACAAATATAATTATCATAAAAATAAATAAGGCAGAGATAGAGACTTCTCGGAATAAACGTGTTTACCATTAAAACATGTCACTGAGCGTGCGCGGAAACAGTGAGTTTCTAAAGACAGATTTAAACATGCCACTGAGCATGCGTAAAAATCAATTGTAAATTATCGCTAATTAATGGAAATTGCTGTCACAAAAACCAAATTTAACAAATCTACAGATTACAATCTTTCGTTTAAGACCAAAATGAAGTAAATTGATGCAGTAGTTTTCTCTCACGGACTGCCCAAAAAGTCGGCTTAGCAAATTAAATATATAGATGATATATATTATGCATATATCACATAGTATAACCGAAAGATTATATTATGTCAGCCGTATACTTCTGATATAATTCAATCTTTTCATACAAGGAAAATTATGTGAATTTTTCGTGCAAAAGAAGTTGAGAAAGTTCACAAAAGTGAAATAAATATTTATGAAAAGTCTGTTTAATCTAATCTTCGCCTTCCCTTTCAAATCCATAATTCTGATGCAGATTTCTGTTACTTGTGGTTACGAATCGGACTATCGATTCCGGGACGTTACAGGGTGAGCGTTTTCGGGTAGATTCCTATCCAATCATCACCGGCCCTCAAACGGGTACACGCTACGGGATTCCGCGTCGAAGATTCGTAAATCACCCGGCAACGGTACGGATCATTTTCCCCGAGCCTATCGTTCTACCGGCGCCTCCAGAACCGGCCCGTCAAGTTGCCGTCAGTCTTGTGTTTGTTGGGTATATATATATATATATATATATATATCCGCAGTAATCCCAGTAGGCTGTAATGCCCATCTGGGATTGACTGTACAAGTCGAGAAAGTCTTGCAACCTCCTGCCGTAGTCATGTTTAGAGATAGCCTTCAGCTGGGTCGTATCATTACGTTGTATGTCTGGAATGTCCGAAAACATGTGGTCCTTCAGAGATGATTTCAATTTGGGGAATCTCGATGGATCGTTCCCCGAATCATCGTTTTCCCGCATGTGTCGTTTATTTCACCGAGTCTCGACGATCATACTGCATTGCTATGTTACCGCATTTATCGTTCAGTTCAGTCGGTCCCTTGAAAAACGATTGATCGAGATTCCACTGCATATATATATATATATATATATATATATATATATATATATATATATATATATATATATATATATATATATATATATATATATATATATATAACCTACTTATATTTCACTGTCTGCTAAGTGTTGCTTATTTTGCATAGTTCAAAAATATTTTTAAGTTGTAAACATCATTAGTCATATCGAAATGATTGCTTTTTCATACAATTACGTTTCTTAGAACTTAAGAGGAAATTCTTGAGAATATATAGAATATATAAATCTTGCTTATTCAGAAGCAAGATGTCCTGAATATTTTATTTCTTATATCTAATATTTATTTGTTGTTATGCAAATAGTGTTTTTGAGTTCGAGAAAAAAACAAATGTTTCGAATTGAATTCATTTATACAAAACTATTTTTTTCACAAAGATTACTTTACACCTTAAAGAAGAAAAAATCTTCGAAATAAGCTTGATATGGAAAGTAAAAAAGCACAGCTAAGATGAAAGAGAAAATGAGAAAGAAAAAAAAAGAAATGTTTGTTTGAATAGCAAGCCAATTTTTGAAGCAAAATTTTGTGCGTCTTCACTTAGGTAAAGCTATATATATTGAAAGAAAAATATCGAGACAGAAGTACGTTTTGAAATATGTATTTGCTTCATTGTGAAAATGCTGTTGTTTTTAAATTAAAATGTGACTCAAATATAAGTTTTTAGAAGTGTTTTTTGTTCAATGTCTCCTAGATTTGAATATATTTTTCACCATTCGATAACATATAGTTATTTCAAAGGAAAATATGAATGTTATTTGTATGTCCAAAATTTTAGATGTAATGAATTATTAGATGTAATTTTTTTTAAGTAAAGTAAAAGAAAATAATACTAACATTGAAGTGTTTCATACTTAAAAAATCTTACATTTAAAGTGATACATAATTTATTTATTTGTTAATTTACAATCGTATTACTTTCGATAGATAAATTTGTAATGTACAGGGTGATCATAGACAAATTTTGCCGGCATATGGATCTCTAGAGGCTGTTCCGTTCAACTGATCGAGATGAGATTTCATATATAGTTATTCAGAGGTATGAGCTCGGGATTCTGTGAACGGCAATAAAGTGACGCGCACGGTTACGGTTATAGGTACAGAAACTCGAAATTTTTGAAAGGCAACGCCCGCTTTTTACTGTTGCAAAAGACTCAGCGCATGCGAAAACCATAACGAGCGTTGGAACAGCAGGTGTATAAAAAAACGGATGCGTTATGCACGCACAAAAAACAGCGCTGCGAACGTCCAACAAAAACACGATCGGGGCGCATGGAGGATATTTGCATATGACAGAGTCAAGGCAACAATCACTGATGACAACACAAGGACAACATAAAACATTTATTTGATTACACATTTTCCACATGAGTGCCATCACAGGCTGTTCGCAGATCTGTTTATAGAGCATCATAACGCGTCCGTTTTTTGTGATACACGTACCTTTCCAACACTCTTTAGTGTTTTCGTATGCGCTGAGCATTTTGCGACGGTAAAAGTGGGCGTTGCCATTCGAAAATTTCGAGTTTTTGTACATATAACCGTAACTATGAGCGCCACTGTATTGCCGTTCACAAAATCCAGAACTCATACCTCTGAATAACTATATCTGATATCTCATCTCTATCGGTTGAAAGGAACAGCCGCCAGAGGTTCATATATCGGCAAAGTTTTTTTATGACTTCCCTGTATTATGCATTTATGTATAACTAGCTGAAAACCCTCACTTCCCTACGGAGTACATTAAAATTAAATTCAACGGTCATTTTATGCAATTAATGCCAAATATATATATATATATATATATATATATACATGTCCTTCCGACCCTGTTGAAAAAAGTTACGTTTTGCCTGTATGGGTCGATTCGACCCAGTTTGGTTTATATTTATTCTAGGTCATAACAAATATTTTATATAGCTTTATTTTATATATTTTGTGTTTATTAATAGAAACAACACATTTTATATCTTTTATAATCCCCCCCCTTCACTTTTGCCGCCCCCTCCCCCCGTCCGTTTCAAACTCTCGTTTGTATGAGCGTTGTTACGGGTTTAAAGAGTTGGGAAATAATAGAAATTTTACAAATATACTATGCTTCACTTACATTTTTCATGATACTTTTTTTAAGACAAACACGATTTACAGTACACATTTACATGCTCTTGGCAAAGAAAACTTATGACACTTATGACACAAAACTTTACACATCTCGTTTGCGTTTTTGGATCTCTATTTGGACCGCATTCTTTGCATCTTCCTCGTTTCAGTGTACTGCTCTTTTCTGGTTTTTCACCTGCTGCAATTGCCAATTTCTTCTTCTTTATTATAACGAATTTTTTTTTCATCCTAACATTTCTGTAAGGTTCGGTCAGCTGATTATCAAGTTCCTTCAGAAAAAGGCGCCTTTCGTATAACTTGTTTTGATTGTAAGAAGGATTTACATGCATAAAAACAACAAATGCATTTATTGCAGCAAGGTCAATTATATTGTAGAATAAACACACAGGTCATCTCCTAGTTCCCCTTTTGCATGTATGCGTGGCAGCTAATTTATCAGTAGTATCTACTCGACCTTTAGTTTGATTAAAACATACAAATATTTCTGGTTTCTTTTCTTTCTAGTGTGAAACTCTGGCCTCGTGGTGCATAGTTGAATGGAGGATTACCGATTTATTTCTTTTCGGCACATATAAAGCAAGAGTCATATCCGGTTGAAAACCAAATAATGAGGAAAATGCTTCTCTATCACGTGATTATTGAAATTCAGACGGAATAAATGGCTTGTTTTTTCTGAGGGTTCCAACGGTAGTTAACTTTTTCTTAAAAAATTCTTTAGCAAGGATATAATCTGTGAAGAAATTGTCAACTGTAATATATCGAGCGGTACTCTCCATCGAATTTGCTAGCCGCAATACAACATTTCTTCCTTGATTTTTGTATCTTTCACAATCTGAAGGCTTTCCTGTATAGGTTTCAGCAGTGCAAACATACGCTGTTTTAACATCAGACATAAACCACAATTTAATTCCGTATTTCCGTCTTGACTTTGATGGTAAATATTGACGAAATGGACATTTACCACGGAAAGGCACAAGCTGTTCGTCAATTGTTACATTTTCGTAAGGAACGAACATCTTTGGCAATTGTGCAATAAACATGTCAAATATTGATCTTATTGCAGCTAGCTTATCTACATGACGTTGATTTGATCTACTTTTTTGTCATCAAATCTAATAAACTGTCTCATAATTTCAAAACGTTGCAGAGACATAGCTGCATGAAAAATGTCCCAACCATCTTGTTCACCCCATAACTCTTTCAGAGATTCTCCTGCTGACCTATGAACTCGAGCCAAAATTAGCAAACCTGTTAAAAAATGAATGAAAATAACTCAAAAATTAAAAAAAATTAAATGAGTAGCAAATCATGCAATTATTTACATTTTATTTCAATTTATAAATATTTTTTTGTGAAAAAAGTTTGAAGTATTTTTACCTATATAAGCTTCAATTTCCTCAGCAGAAATCAATGTGTAGGTTATATTCTGTTCTGATCGCACTCTCTTCATTTCTCGGTTAGTTTCTTCTAGAATTTATTTCATCATGTCATTTGTCATTTGTCAGCTTCATTGCTGACACGGAGTGTCCGCTGAATTGTAAAACGTGTAAGACCAGGGGTTAATTTCATAATGTTATGTTGTCTGTAAGTCAGAACAGAAGTCAGAAATTTTCAAATATAGTAACATAAATAAGAATAAATAAAATAAAATAAATATCAAATAATAATAAATTGGAATTATGTGTTAGTACATACCGTTTTTTTATGTAGATGGAGGGAATTTATACCATTCGGTTTTGTTACGACTAACGAAGGAAGATGGTGGCCACACAGTTTCTCCTTTTGTACCAGAAATATCCGTTTTCTTATTATCCTCTTCGATGGATAAGTGATCAGATTCATCAGTTTCATTCAAATAATTATCACTTCCTTCATCAAATTGATCAATGAGCTCTTGCAAAAGCTTTCTGATCTCTTCTTCAGTAAGACCACGCTTACTAGGCGCCATATTGTAAAATAAAATGGCAAAACACGTCAAACAAGTAGAATGTGATAAGTGTATATCAGTATCGTAGCGCCATCTATTAATTATTATCCGAAATACAGACCATTCAAAAATAATAAATTTCTTTTTATGCATTTCTGTGAATATTACTGAAATTGGTCGATTAGACCCATTTAGGTAAAATGTCCCTTTTTTTTGTTGTTAAAAAAAAAAAAAATTCTCCAAGTCTGAAAAAGTTATAAACTAAACAAATTTATCTATTTGAGGAATACTCAAAAAATAGGCTGTCATAATTAAAATCCATGGGAGGTATCATGAATTAAATTATGAAAATGGGTCGATTCGACTCACTCAGGGAAGGAAGTATATATATATATATATATATATATATGTGTGTGTGTGTGTGTGTGTGTATAATAAATACGACGATCAATGTATACAATTGATGTGAGAAGAAAACAAAAAAATATATTTATAAAAAAATCGTAAGAGATATTTTTATAGACAAAATAATGTAGATGAAAATATTGAAATTAAATCTAATAGGACATACTAAAGAATATAGTACAGTTAATATAGTACAGTTTGAGGAACATATCTGTTACTGTATTTTAATATTTTTTGGGGTAATGTCCAATCGTCTGCCACATTAGCAAGGGAAAAAAATATTTTTTTGTCTATTTCATTGTTATGTGCGTGACGATAAATTTATTTAAAGTATCATAAAAAGAAATCACGTGATCAGCATTTAATAAATTAAATTCTGAAATTTAATCTCTAAAAATTCACCAAAAATCAGAAAATGGAGGCTAAGATTCAATAAAGATTTCATTTTAAATGAATTATTATGATCTTTCTCGTGATGCAAATTTCATAACCCTTAAAGTATTTTTTTAAATGAAAGCTTAAAAAAAAAGTTACTGAAACAGCTTAAAAATTTAATTTAAAAAAATCTAAGAAGAATTTTCAGAAATCTTTCTTAGTGTACCCCTACACTATGAGAAGAATCGCCACGCAAAATTCTAGCCCTCTAGGTCCAGCGGTTTGGTCTGTGCGTTGTATGTCAGTCAGAGAGTCAGTAAGTTACGGAACTGATTTATATATATACTAGATGAAAACCCGTACTTCGCTACGGAGTACATTCAAATTAAATACAACGGTCATATGCAATTCATGCCATATATATATATATATATATATATATATATATATATATAAATATATATATACATATATATATATACATATATATATATATATATATATATATATATATATATATATATATATATATATATATATATATATATATATATATATATATATATATTATATGATAAATACGACGATCAATGTATACAATTGATGTAAAAAATATATATATATATATATATTTATAAGAAAATCGTAAAGGATAATTTTATAGACAAAATAATGTGGAAGAAAATATTCAAATTAAATCTAATATATAGAATACTAAAGAATATAGTACAGTTAATATAGTACAGTTTGCAGAACATTTCTTTTACTGTATTTTAATATTTTTTTGGATAATGTCCAATCGTCTGCCGCATTAGCAAGGACAAAAATATTTTTTGTTTATCTAGTCGTTATGCACGTGAAGATAAATTTATTTAACCCATTAACCGCCAAAAGTATAAGGGACGAATTTTTTTTTATACAAATAATATTGGCTATTCATTTGAACATATACAACATTAATTTATGGATAAAATAACAAAACTGGTCTAAACTTTCGAAAAATAGAGTGTTGCGTTCGAGGAACGTCAGCGGAATAAGAGTATTGACATTAAGTGAGTTCAACTGATCTTCTGCAGGGTTTACTTTGATTTGAGCACTGGGAATTTTTTTTTAACTTTGTTACACTTTAGAAAGATAATGATCACTTTACAGGTAATTTATTTATTATAAAGATTTAACTTATTTTTCCTTTACAAAATTACTTATTATATCCAGAAAACAGTTTCTATCACGAAAAGCTTCACTACAATCACGATGTAGAGTAACGTGAAAAACTTTGCATGGATAAATTGTCTGGCTATGTCATTGTTTACTACGCAGTCTTCTGCTGTCTTCGGACATGACAATAAAATGTCCACGTTCTCCCCGTAATGGCTTTTGCATGCTGAATGTCCTTATCAAGAGATCAGTAAATTTCTTCCTGAGGTAAAGAATAATATCCCGTCGGCAACAATATTCCAATGAACCGTCTCATGTAGGCTTCAGATGCTAAAAAATGGTGATTATTTTGTTGGGCACATGAGTTTGTCTATTCGACGAGAAGGGAATAAACCTCTGAGCCAAAGAGAAGATCAAAAATCTCTGCACTAGTTTTATCTTGTATTATACATTTCATAGTTCCGATTTGATCTTTTTCTTCATTTTTCGGCTAAGACATATTCAATGGTCCCTTCTTTATCCATTTCAAATCTTCAGTTTTTGTTTTTTAATTTTTTTCGAAAAACTTGTACTGCTTTTAGGAAGCAAAAACTTATTTTTTAACTCACACTTCAATTTCGACAGCAGTATCGCATGGTAAATCATCATTGTCACTATTCAAAATATTATCATTTCCTTCTTCATCACTAGCCTCTGCTGTCTCTGGTAGAATAACAACAATATCAGTTTAATTCTCATCATCATTATCTGAATCTTCCTCGAAAATTCTTTGAAGAACTTCTTTAAACGTAAAGTATCTAGTTTTAGGCATTTCTATAACCACAGAACGGGGGAAAGTTCTACGGAGTCGAGCGACACATGTGAATACCCTTTTCCCGCTGACGTTGCGCCAACGCAACACCTATTTTTTCTTCCTCCCCCACCCAAACAAAATCAACCGATTGATGGAATGTTCTGATAAACTTTGACCATAGCTAAAAATAAATCATCCCTAAATCTCACATTTGTCTCCCTATATTTCTTCTGTGAAAAAGACCAGGAAAAAGTTCTCGTTCAAAAATGCTTAACTATCTGTCTAAGTTTGGAACTCGTTAATTAATTAAAAGAACAGTTGAAGGCAAATATTTTTCAATTCGATTATTAACCCTACTCAAAAACTACTGTTAACGTAAAATTCATTTGATAGCTAAATTTTTATAAGCATTTATTTTGACCGTTGCGTCAACGCAACACCAGCAGTTAATGGGTTAAAGTACCAGAAAAAGAAATCACGTGATCAGCATTTAATAAATTAAATTCTAAAATTTAATCTTTAAAAATTCATCAAAAATCAGGAAATGGAGGTAAAAATTCGAAAAAAATTTCATTTTGAAGGAATTTTTATGATCTTTCTCGTGATATAAATTTTATAACCCTCAATGTAGTATTATTTTAAATGCAAACGTAAAAAAAGTTTAAAAAGCAGCTTAAAAATTTAATTTAAAAAAATCTAAGAAGTATTTTTGAAAAATCTTTCTTAGTGCACCCCTACACTATTAGAAGATTCGCCATGCAAAATTTCAGCCCTTTAGGTCCAGCGGTTTGGTCTGTGCGTTGTATGTCAGTCAGTGAATGAATGAATCAGTCAGTTTCGGAACTGTTTTATATATATAGATAGATTACAAACTTGCAACGAGTTTAGCAAGAATACTGTGAGGATCTACGATGAAGACGTCTTAGGAGGGCGTGAGATGATGCTGGTAGACATAGCAGTCGGTGGTCCGGATGTACGAATCGAACGACGGGTAGAGAGATGGTCGACGCGGATGCGAGAAATAGATAATGGTTTATTCCTATTTCTTTGTATTGTTTGTGAGTGTTGATTTGTGAATGGTTTTGTACTCTGTGAATATTTTTGTAATGGTTGTTGTGAATGGTTCTTCACTATATGTTTTAAACAAATATTCCTTGAAAAATGGTATTCAATTCCCCATCAAAAGAAGAGAACCAGTCGTGTCCCGGAATGGACGCATTGAATACATCTATAGTTTTTTGTAGTTTTCGTCACTCAAAAACTCTTTAAAAATATTACGGATAAATGAAAATACTTTTTACTAATGTGGTCATTTTTACGTGCCTTAAGAAGTACCATTTTTAGACCTACGTTCGATTGTATGTACAACTCCTGATTTTGCTAGATTTGCATGGCTTTTTTAGCAACTGTCTATAATACTGTTTATTATATATATATATATATATATATATACAATATTTGAAGGTAATTAAAAGTATAAAATTATTTTTTTGTGCATAAAATTGAATATTTTTTTTAAATCGAACATTCTGCAGTCAACTACTGAGCGCATTCTGACAAAATAAATTATTAAGTTACAGTAATAATTGTTTACTATATGGGATTACAATACTTCAGGCAGCAAAATCCACCAACATTTTAAAGCATTAACATATTTTAATTTAATTTTTTTTTTTTTTTTTACTTAGTCATTTTTGAAATTTCTAATTAAAAATAGCACGTACTAAAATGTTTTAATATATTTTAGAATAATGTTGGTGGATATTGTTGCTTTAAGTTTTGTAATCACATATAGTAAACAATTATTACTATACCTTAATGATTTACTTTGACAGAATGCGCACAGCAGTTGACTGCAAAATGCTCGATTTAAAAAAAAAAAAATTCACTTTTTATGCATAAAAGTATTTTTTTTAATTACCTTGAAATATTTTATATATATAATAAAACGTCTGTTAGTCAGTTACACAAAAAATTTCATGTAAATTAAGCAAAAATCATGAGAAGTACATACAATCGAGCATGGTCTAAAAAAGATACTTTTAAAGGTACTTAAAAGTGACCATTTTCCTTTTAAAGTTTCAGACAATTGTAAAAGTGTCGTTTTGATTCTCATTTTCGTACTGTATCAGTTTTGGTAACATATATTAGAAGAAAATACAGAACATTTTCCTTGATAATATTTATGACATGAATCCAGACCTGACATAATTTTTACGCATAATTTGATGAAGCAGTAATCAAATTATTAATATTTTTCAATGTTCAGAAATTCATGTCAACTTTAATACTTTTTTACATTTAATATAAATCTTACATAACAAAATAAGTTAATTGAAAAAATTAAGTTTAAAAGTTGATGCAAAATCATGGTCCAAGTCGCTGACAAATTAACACTGAGTATTAATCCAATAATTAAAAAAATAAAATAAAATATCATTTCCTTTGATCAAAACGATATTTTTGCAGATTCAAACAACTGTAAAAAAATCTCATTTTGGTTCTTGTAAGGGTACTACTATCTCAGTTTTTGAAACATATCTGAGAAGAAAAATACAACATGCTTTCATTGATAATAATAATGATTTAAAACCAGCCCAGTATTTTTTAAAATAATTTTATTCGATGGAGCAGTAATCAATTTGCTAATATTTTTCAACGTAGCAAAATAAAATTTTAAAAAAAATTAAAATACAATCATAATCCCTTTCCTCAAAAAACAGTGTAAAGCAATGACCTTTTTCTTTCAAAAAACTTGAATATCTTTTTAATTTTTCTTTCCTTGAGTCTTTTTTTTCCTCATCGAGCATAATGTTATCTTCTGAACATATGTTCCTTTAGTCTTACTGTGTTTTAAAGTAAAAACTGAAAGCTTAAGCTTAATGCATTTACATAATTGTTCATATTCGAAGATGACTTCATGTAACAGTTTTTTTTAAAATTTATTTTTGGAAGTGCAAAAATTCGCGCTGGAACACTCAGCAGTATGGAAACAACAAAGTACCTCGTTTCTTGCATATTGATTTTATTCATTGTTAAAAATGTTTCTTTTGATTTTACTTTAAACAAAAAGGAAAAAAAGAATAGAGAAGAATGAAAAGTGGATGTACGCAAAGGTGACTTTTATTTTATTTACCTTTTTTTTATTTTCATTTGTTGTTGCAACTGTGAAAATGTAATCCGGTTAGTGCTTAGTCTTGATTACTGCTGCTTTAAAATTAACATATGCAAAGTGTTTATGATGCAGAGAGATGATTGGATAGAAATTTCCATATTTCGAAAATGACGACATTGTTTAGGAAATAATTCCTTTCTTCCAAAATCTGAGAGAAATATAATATATTAGAACAAAAATATTTCCGATTCCCAATAAAAATAAGTTAACAGGTGAAAATCGATAACAATCGATAAAATTCAATTTGAGTCGATAAAAAATCGGATCTTAGTTGATAAAAAATTGAATTTCAGTCAATAAAATCTAATCTGAATACACAAAAAATCTATTATGAATCCATAAAAAATTGAATCTCAGTCGATAAAAATCGAATCTCAGTCTGTAAAAATTCAAACTGATTCTATAGAAAACGATCTTAGATAAAGTTTTCAGGAGATGCCTCCTTAAAAACTTTTGCCTTTTTTTAAAACAAAAAAAGTCTAAAAATAATTTTTTAACGGAATGATATTAATATGTTCCATATTCTACCCTCATACTTTTCTATGGGCATTATACATAATGAAAAAATGTAATAACATTATCATCATTTCTTATTCATTTTGGAAATGTAGCTACAAGAAGATGGGAATACATTCCATTTAAAATTATTTTAATGAAACACGAAAATTGCAAAATTTACTCATTGTAATAACTTGAAAAAATGATAATCAGTTAACCAACATATATATATATATATATATATATATATATATATAACCTCGTCCTCCCCCCCCGTTACCCCCAGACCAATTCTCAAACCACCCCAGATCACCCCTCAGAATAAACCGCTTTTCCCCCGCGTATCGAATTTGAAGGGTTGTGGTTAAGGGGCTGTGTCCACATTTAAGGTATCCGATACGTTTGAAACATCGATTTTGACGAAAATTCCGAAATTGATTTTATTCCTTTATTTTAAAGATTGTAAATTTATGTTTCTAAATCTGCTTTTATTTTTTCGATACGATCATTAGGAATGAAATTAGAGCGATATAAAGATCAGCAGAAGCTATGAATTTCAATGCAAGTTGAAAACTTTAATCGTGTTTTCTGAAGAACTTGTTTTTCACCAAAAGTGTAAACGACTCTTGCGATAACTCAAACTCTCACCATGATATGTCAATGAAATTTTTCACGTATGTTTTTCATAGTACTAAGAATGTAATGGACTACAGATTTGGTTCTAGGTATATTATTTGTTGATTTATAGCTACATTTATAAAAAATCTCATGGAAAATAACTAAAATTTTACATGTAATTGCATACAATGGCCTGAACTTCTTTAGATTTTGAGATATCGATTAGCTTGTAGGTCATTACACTTAGAAGATACTTACGTACATAAGACCAAAATGAAGTTAATGTTATATGCATAATTTTTTTGTTAGCGCTAGAGCCGTTTTTGTAAAAATTAGCTAAATTTCGACCCAATTTCCTCAATTTTGTAAAAATTTGCATAGTTAATGTCTATTTTTTCACCATTTTTGAGTTTTGGTCTTATATCCCTTCGAAAAATAGTATAAAAATTTACGAATCACGTCCAAAATAAATAATTAAGACAAGCAATACGACAACTATATTAAGCACACAAGTATAATACGCATGCTTGATTTTGCGTGAAATTTTTGGAAATAATTAAAATTCGACTATAATACGCACCCCATAACTTTTCAATATTTTATTTAAAAATTGCACAAATATTTATTAACATAAATAAAATTTGTAATAGAAAGAAACGAAAACGTCAAATTCGGTAGAATAAAAAACTTAAAATGTTAATTCAAACCAAACAATACTGTCAAATTATCGGTCTTAATCACTTTCACTAGAATACAGCTCATCTATTGTTTTTTCGTCCATGTCAAAATTATTGTTGCCGTCGTAATATATATCGCCATCATCATCCTCACTTGACGATACGAACTGTGAGTTCCGTTTGTTTAAAAGGAATACCTGGTTAGTAAACGGGTGGAGGAATCACGGAGTGCAAATGCGCACGCACCCGTGTTGCGACAGTGTCATACAGCTGCAGTACGTTTGTTTATACAATGCTTAAAACTAAGTTGTTTTTTTTTTTTGCACGCGAGTATAATACGCACCCTCATTTTTGCGGTCTAAAATGGGAAAAAAGTGCGTATTTTACTCTAGATTTTACGGTATATTTTTTCCATTTGACTGGTTTTCATTTCTAAATATCGCTTAGAAAAAGTCCCTGTGTTTCGCTTGATGTAATTTATGTTATTGTGAAAATTGCCTATAAAATTACATTTGAAAAAATTATCTGTTTTCATTTTCATCCATCACGTCTTTTACTCACTGTTTTAATAAATATTTATTTTTACAAATCAAAGAAGTAAAACCTAAATAAGTTTGTGAGGCATCTATCAGAGGCCACGCGACCGTACCTGCAATTTTTATATACGCGACCAGTGCAGGGATAAAGACAACTAAGTGGTACTAGAGACATCTTATAAAAAATATTTTAGGTAGTCTCTTCTAACGAAACTATCGGGGATTATTAAAGTAGGGTTACTTATCATTGTTTACCTATTTTTTTGACGCATTATGGTACTTTTCTGCTTAACTGTTTACTGCTACTGGGTTTGGCGAGCTGCCAAAATTTTAACTTGCAACGGACTCTGAATTTTTTCTTTCCGAAGTACCGCTATTGAGGAACGAAAACCTACGTTAAAACTAAATGAACATTTTGGCTAAGTTAATAAAACAAAGCATAAACAATATATCCCCTATG
>OU015502.1:89427101-89509601 GCA_907164885.2 Dolomedes plantarius
CCCACATTTCTGAAATATGCCCTCCTAGTAAAAGGATTGCTGACCCCTGCGTTAAATGAAAGAGAACCAATCCAAGTTTATGTGTGCGACATCTTACGTGCAGACTCCAAGAAATTCCAGTACTAGCTCAGGAAAATTCCATTTTCCTGTAGACGGAGCTCTTCCACATTTTGCCACAATCGTGCGGTAATTTCTTAACGAAACATTGCCTCAGAGATGGAGAAGGGTGGAATACCTGGCCTCCGTGGTCTCTAAACCTTACCCGAATGAATTTCTATTTTTGGAGTTATATAAATATGTATTCCATTCATGTACAAAATCTGAACCATTTAAAAGAGAGGATCACTGAGGCTGTTTCGTCTATAACGCCGGATATTCTCTGCTGTGTATGTGGAGAGACTGAATACTGTCTTGACGTCTGCAGGGCAACTAAGGGAGCACACATTGAAGTCTACTGAACAGATAAGTACTGTCCGACCACAGTACGAAGAACCACGGTTGGCATAGTGCCAAGACGATTCTATTCACGCTGTAGGTAAGGCTGCTGAGGAAGGAGGGGAAAAAGTCTCGTATTCTCTCGACGTTCTTTAGAATCGGTTACTAACTGCGCTTGCTTGCTTTCTCCTCGTCTATTATTTTGATTATTATATTAAAATTAATGGATCCTTTACCCAACACAACTGCTCGGAATAAGCCGTTCCGTAGTGATTGTAAACGTATAATACACAGTGTAATTAAATTGTGTGATAAAGAAGCACTAGAAGGAAATGTTGTTCCACTTTCGCAATCCCTAAAGAGAGCTAGTGAAATGACCGGGATATCGATGTCCAGAGTAAAAGAATACGCAAAGGGTGAAGAAACTCCAAAATTTGAAACTCCGAGGAAACGTCAGAAAAAAAGAACCACCGAAAACGTAGCTTTAGATAATTTTGATTTTGATGTAATAAGAAAATATCCACTCCTATAACATTCCTATTTTTTAAATAGATTTGCTTCTTTCTTTTTGTTATTTTGAAATTATTATTCACATATTCGATCAAAAATAAAGTTTTAAAAAATAACTTTAAAATTGAGAAACAAAAAGCAGTCTGAAATACATTCCGTATTTCATAAACACATCCGAAAATATAACGTTTTCCCCTATTTTCTAAGTAGACTAGCTTTTCTCGCGCATGCGTAACAGCTTCCAGGGACCTTGCTTCCGTGGTCGGACAGTAACTTGAAGATTTTCTCTTCAATTTGACGTATATTTCAACTGTTGACGCCAATGGCTATTTTGGCGATCACCAACGCGCCCTTGAAAGAATACAAATATAGGTATCATAGTTTTTAATTCTTATATTGGCATCGTAAACTTAAAGATATTAGAATTTGTTTGAAATCGCTTGTTGCATCTAAAAAAGTTTGTTACGCTCGCACATCGTATGGTCGATGTTTCTTCTCCCCAGGTTGAAATATTATATTTCAAAATACATTAAAATACAGTTATTACAATTGAATACATAAAATAAACAATATATTACAAAACAATTTTGCCTCATATTTTGGCTTAAATAAGTTCTAATGAATACAGATAACTTAAAATGTAAATAATGTTATCAATAATACACGAATATACAAATTAAATATAAACTCAAACATAAACCGACTAAAAATTTACATATTTTGATTAGGTAATACACATAACTTTCTAATACTACGTTTTTATATACCATGGTTTGTTTTCACCACAGCTACTCTAATTCTATAATCGGATCGTGGTATCACTTCTTGAAATACGTCCAATGAACCATTTACATGGTGGCAAGTGATCTTTAACTAAAACCATTAGACCAGGTTGTAAATTGTGTCTTTCAACATGCCATTTGGTTCGATTTTGTAAATGTTTTAAATAACTAATCTGCCATTTTTTCCATATGGCTTGAACAATATTGGTTGTTTTTTGCCAATTTGTTAATAAATTGTCTGGTTTGTTCACTGTTAGTGGTTCAGGGATTGTATTCAAAAAAGGGATAGTATTCATTTGCGTCCTATCAAAAAATGTGATGGAGTTAAAACATCTAAATTATCCACATCTGAGCTCATCGGAATTAACGGTCTGCTGTTTAAGATGCCTTCGATCTGAATTGTAATGGTCTGGATTGTTCCAAGGTCAGCTTTCGATCATCAATAGTTCGTCTAAGATGGTATTTAAATGATTTGACACTGGCTTCCCAAAGTCCACCGAAATTCGGGGCTTTGGGAGGAATAAAATTCCAGGCAATGCCTTCTGAGGCTAAATAACAAGCTAAATTTTCCTCTGGCTTTTAACAAGTTTGTACAATCGTTTTAATTCTAAATGCGCGCCTACGAAATTGGTGGCATTATCCTTGAACAGAGACGAAATTTTACCAAGTCTAGAGAAAAATCTTTTTAGCGCCGCGATTAGCGCTTCTGTGATTAAATCTGTGACAGTCTCTAAATGCACTGCCTTTGTCACAAAGCAGACAAATATAGCTATGTATAATTTGTGGTATACACCCTTTCTTTGTCCTTTAAATTTGACATAAAAGGGTCCACAGAAATCTATTCATGTGGCATTAAAGAGGGAACTCGGGTTATTCTTTCTGGAGGGAGATTGCCCATAAGCTACTTTCCGTAACAGGTTTTTGTTTAAAACATGTAACGCAATTGTGGACAATTTGTCGAGCGATACTTCTGTCGTTTAATGGCCAGTATTCTTGGCGAACGAAATGCAATAATTCTGTGCTCCTACATGCAGATATTTCCTATGGTAGTAATTCATAAAAAGTTTTGTAAATTTGTGGGTCGCAGAAAGTAAAATGGGATGTTTTGCGTTAAAATTTAAATTCGAATTTTCTAACCGTCGTCCAACTCTTAGAATTCCATTGGAATCTAAAAAGGGTTGGAGGTCCTTTACCTTCCCTTTTATAACCCCTTTACCAGCTAAGAGAACAGATATCTCCTTTTTAAATTCATTTGCCTGAATTTGGCGAATGATAAATTCTGTCGCTGTTGTCTGCACTTGGGGTAACAGGGGGCCTCTGTACCTGTCCTCTGGTTTGCTTCTAATATTTTCAAAATCTGAAAATAAAACTAAAATTATGTACAATTTTAGAAAAACTATTTGATCTGTCTAAAACTCTGTTTAACAAAACACTTTCTAAAGTCAATACAAAAGTCAATGAAGGGACCGACAATTTCTGCACTTCTGGAACCTCCACAGCTGTTGGGCAGGGATTATCCTTTAACGACGAAAAGTCATTCAAAAGGAAAGTGGGACCATCCCACCACAGTTTGCTATCTCGAAGAGTTTCAGGATCTACACCTCTAGAAATTATGTCAGCTGGATTTTCTTCTGAAGTTACATGGTGCCATTGATGAGGCGAAGACAGTTCTTGAATAACTGCGACGCGATTCGCTACAAATGTTTTCAAAGTATGTGGTTTGTGTTGAATCCACGCAAGTACTATTGTCGAATCGGTCAACAAATGATGCTATTCACAGATATTTTTAAACGATGATAGCACTTGGTTCACTAATTTTATTAGTAATACTTCTGCACAAAGTTCTAGTCTCGGAATTGTTGTACGCTTCAGAGGCGAGACTCTTGATTTGCTGCAGAGTAACTTTACTAAGACTTCTGATGATGTGCCAGTGACTTTGACATAAACTACCGCTCTATAGGCCTTTTCGGAGGCGTCCGAAAATCCGTGTATTTCTAGCTAACAAATACTATTATTTAAAATATAGCGATCGACATCAATACTTTCAACTACTTGGAGGGTTTTCACAAAATTTTTTCCATTCTTGAGCTTCTTTAGCTGAGAGTGGCTCGTCCCAGTCAATCTTTAAAAGCCTTAATTTTGAATAAATATCTTTGCTCGAACTATAAATGGTCTTAAAAGTCCTAAAGGGTCGAATATTCTAGAAATATGAGACAATATTGATCTCTTAGTGCACTTTGATGAATATATTGATGGAGAAACAAAAAATTTAAATTTATCAATTTTTGGATTCGAAATGAGACCTAGTATCTTTACTGTTTCTCTTGATTGCTCAAAATGATATTCTTGATCTTCGAACGACCACTGATTTTAAACAGGTCTCTTTCGTTAGAGGACCATTTACAAAGTTTCATTCCACCAGCCTTGTAACATTTGGTATCACACTGGTTTTGTAATTCCTTAGCACTATTTAAATCATTGCTACCTGTGACTAAGTCATCCATGAAAAAATCAGAAAGAGGTCACAGCTGAAGCAAGAAGAAAATTATCTTTCTCTTTTACCGCAAGTTGTCTCAAAGCTCTTACTGCTAGAAATGGAGCTGAGGTGTGCCATATGTCCAGTTTTAAGTCTATATTCTTGAATAGACTCTTCAGGAGAATTACGCCAAACTATTCTTTGTAAATCTGAATCATTATTCGTAACTAAAATTTTTCTATACAATTTTAGAAATATCAGCTGTCAGAGCATATTTATGTAATCTAAATCTTGATGTTATGTCGAAAATATCATCCTGCACTTTGGGCCTACCATTAGTGTTGATTTAGAGAAATGCCTGTTGATGTCTTAGCCGAGGCATCAAACACTACCCTCAATGCAGATGTCGAACTATCCTTCAAAGCAAAATTATGCGGAAGGTAATTTGTTTTACCCAACACTTCATTTATCTCGTAATGTGGAATAAGCTCAATGTGACCTAATTTTAAATAAGCGTCCATGAATCTTTATACATGGTTTTACAATTGGGCAAGCGTTCTAACGTTTTCTGTACTTAGGAAACGCTTAATAGCCATATCCTTTGAATAGCCCCAAGATTTAGTACATTCTTTGAAAGGTAATTTTACACAAAATCTACCGATACTCTAGTATAATGTTTTACAAAATGCTCTTCACATTGAATTCTTCCGGTGTTAAAGAACTAACTGAATTCACTTCTTCCAGTTCCCAAAATTTTTTAAAGTTTTCTTCGATATATTCTGAAGGCTTCAATAATCCAACAGAATTGCGTGTTTACATAACTAACTACTGTTCCACTAGCTATATACACCGAATACAGTTTCTTTCAATAAAATACCATGCGAAGGTAAACAAAATGGTCCTGACCTTAAAATTAAAAAAAAATACTCTGCTCCGAATAAGCAAGTCAATTTTGGCTGGATTTGTGAATCCTTCATGTGCCAGTTCAATATGCGACGGTAATTCAAGTCATTTATGTTTATTGGGATATTCGTAGTAATGTCTTTAATATTAGGTACAATTAATATTCCATAGTCCCAGAAAATTTACTGTTCTTATTTGCAACTTCTATAACTACACTTTTATTTACAGTGACCGATGTAGTATTATTTAACGTTGATACTGGAGCATATATTCTTTCACATCTGAACCTAATTATTTTTGCAAGAATCTATACGATAAAAATTGAGCACTTGATCCATTATCCAAAAGGCAAATGGCAGGAATAAATTCCCCTAACATATTTTTCACATAAACCCGGGCTGTTTGAAGAATATTTTTCCTTTGAGAGATTAAACAGCTTGAAAGTGCTTTAGCATCGGCTGCTAAATTATGTTGTGGTTTCTAATTTTCATTTTGGATAAATAAATTTCATGACTCAATTGGCGTGTCAATTGGCGCCGCCGACAGGGTGTCTACTCTTTCTCTATGAAGTAGTGTGTTGTGCTTAGCTTTGCATACGTTGCACACGTACTTCGAATTCCAATTTACCACTTTATGTTGCGCACTGAAGCAATTAATACACAAATTATGTTTTTTTACAAAGTCAAATCTTTGCAACGAGTTTAGTTTTAAAAATGCAGAACACTTAAATATGTAATGATTAAGAGATTTACAGCAATCACATACTTTATTGTATGATTTCACCATAAGTGATTTCGGTTTATGGTATTTATCAAAATTTCAATTTTTGAAGAGACACTACGTGATAAATTTTCCAACATTTGGCATCTTTTTTCCAAAAATGCAATTAAATCATCCAATTTCGGAACTTCCGTGGAAGTTATATTTAGCTCGTATTTGCTTTCTTGATTCTTTATCGAGTTTAGCCAAAATTAGATTTAATAACACAGCATCAGATAATTTCTTCTTTCAAGATCCATTGTATGTAGTGCTCTTAAATTTTTGTTAACTATATCTATCAAACTTCGCAATTCCTTAGAAGACTCATAAGTTATTTTATCAAATTCTAGTATTTGCTTAATATATACATCAACTAACACTCGTTTTGTTTGAATACTTTCTTCTAAAGCTGCGAAAAGTGTTTTAAATGTATCTTTAACAGTTTGTAAATTCTTGGCTTCGCCGACTAAAGCCCGAATGTAAATACTGCAGTTTTGAGTTTCATCTAAATGAGAATTATTGGTAATAATATTATCAAATTGCAGCTTAAAACAACTATATTCTTCCATTTCTCCCCAAAATTTACGAATTACAATTTCTGGAAGTCGAATATTAACGCTATTATTTACATCTTTATTACCATTTGAAAAAAAATGAACTATTTTTACAGGAAATCAAACTATTAATTTTTACCTGAAATGCTTCGATGCAAATTTCCAAATACAAAAATTCTTCTTCAATATCCGATATACCTTCTTCGGGATCTACTTTCTCCAAAAACTGTATTTGAATGTAATCCAAACTTGACTGATACTTCCATAAATTTTCTAATTTTATTTTTAACTCAGCAGCTAAAAAATCCGATAATCTGGCCCTTTAGTAATCTGAGCCTTCAATGTCGATTTTTGTCGATTTAGTGCAATGAGTGTCATTTTTCCTCTCCGGCTACGTGGACCAACTGTATGAGCCAAATGTCATACGTGGCACTGGTCCCAAATTCGTTGATTAAAATGGACTGTAAACTAATAAATTCGTTGATTAAAATGGACTGTAAACTAATAAATTATATCGAAAATATGGTCGACCATACGACATACGAATTAATATAATAATTTATTAGTTTAAAGTCCATTTTAATCAACGAATTTGGGACCAGTGCCACGTATGACATTTGGCTCATACAATAACCATTTAAAATTCAACCATCATTTTGCTGACACACTGTATATATGTATATACAGTGAAACATCTCTATGGATTACCAGTAATGGTTCCAAAAACAAGTGGCCGTATAAAGGAGTGGGCTGTTGTATAGAGATTTCTTCCATAACACTCTGTGTTTGTTGTTGTTGTTGTGTTGTGCTTATGCCACTTGACCCGACAGCAACATCAGATCAAGTCCCGAAGGCTATGGGCGATGAAGGTGCGGCTCCTGTTTTGACTGGTACCACAAGGGCCGGAGTCCGACTTGGCCGAAGGATTTGTCCCGTAATTTTGAACCGAGTCAAGTGACGAGACCAGAACACTTGATACCGCCCTCCAGAGGTAATTTTGAGTACTTGGAGGACATTGCAGCTACGACATATTTTACGTACACCTGCCACCATTAGTGTACACGGCAGTGTATTTTGTCAATGACCAGTGACTTTCAAATCACTAGCCCGCTGCCCCTTGACATCTAGGCCACTGCACCCCACTGTGTCTATGAAGTGTTAATACGTCCTCAGCAAAATATGGCCGGTTAGAGAAGTTTGACTAGCCTGGAGCATTTTGACCTGCATTAATTGCTAATAAAAGAATTACGTATATATATAGTTATTTATAAGATTGCAGATATGTGGTCCAGAAATAGTTCCTATGACTTTTTCATTTACAATTATGTATAATTTTTAGTTTGAAAGTGGTTTTTCCAAAATTACGCCAAATTTGATTTCAAGAAGTCTACTATTATATATTTCTAAAAACCACTTTGGTATTATAGATTATATACTGTTAAATTTAAAAACAAAATATATTATTTATACTGTTATTATAAATGTCTTAAAATAAATTTAAACTGATAAAACAATGTTACTGATAAAATTTGACAAATATGTACTATATCTACATAAATATTTTTACGATCTATTTGTGGTTTAGACAAAATATGCTGTAAAATATTAGAAAATTATTTCCTTCTTTAATGGTTGAATTAAATAACATAATGTTTTAGCTTTTAGTTTTTGTAGCAGTAAATAAAAATTGATAACGTTTGCATTTTGCATCATACTGTTTAAACCAAAACTATTACTCTAATTTTGAATACTTTATAATCTTTTAAGCTTATTGGTTCTTTACATTATAGAGCGTGGCCCTTTATGCATCCCATAGTTTGTAGACGGCTCTTTACACGTCCTATTTAGAACTGAATGATACAAACCGCATGCTTTCAAGAAAATTGCTTAGCCATATGATTTTTTTTTCATTCTCTACTGTCTGTGTGCAGTCAAGATCCTTGCAAAATACCATTCTCAAAGAATGTTTTTACAAATTTCCTTTTTTTCTATTTTCATTAAATAGAGAATATTTTCCTTAAGCATAAATTACTCTAGAAAAGTATATTTTGTGTTGTTTACTCTGCCCTTTCATGATTTACAATTTTTTAAATTAATTTATTTATACAAACCGGATACATTATTTAATCTTTACATACGTAAGTACATACTACAAGGGTGAAACCGAGAGACTTTTGGTTTTCTTCTGCAATGGTTATTGGTTGGAAAATGATAACATACAGGATTTAATAATGTACATGATATACATATTCGATACACAGAGTAGCCTTGTTGGTTCAAGTTAGTTAGCCTTCAGCTTAAGGGGCCCATTTTATGATTCCCTCTTTAGAACGAGAAATTTAATACCATCTTGTAGAAGGTCATTGAGGGTGTTCTTCAATAGTGTTCTTCTCGTCCCTCTGTCTCGACTACAAAAGTATGGAGTCGCGCCCGCGAATCTTGTGTGTACCATCTCCTCTACATAGTTAAAGTAATCGTGCGTGTAAATCCGTTCGATGCTGGTCGTCGACAAATCCACCGCCCCATTCACTAATGGTGTCCGGTGCACGTAAAATATCTCAAGGCTACATATCTCCCCGGAGAAGATCCTAGGATCAGTTCTACCAGCCATTAGGGAAAAAAAAAAAAAATATATATATATATATATAAAAATAATATATATATATATATATATATATATATATATATATATATATATATATATATATATATATATATAAATAAATATATATATATATATAGATATATATTATATATATATATATATATATATATATAATATATTATATATATATATATATACAGTGGTACCTCTGAAAAGCGAACAGTCACGGGACCAAAAGTTTTGTCTATTATTAGGAGGTGTCCGCTATTAGGGAGGACAACCATTTAATAAAAAAAAGATTTTGCACTTCTGTTTGACATTTGATGGAAATTCACGGCTCAAATATTGATTAAAAGGAAAAATTGATTAGGTAAGAAAGGAATAACTATTTACTACTTTACCTTTTAATTGTGTGCTAATCCTTTTATCTTGCATTAAATAATCCCAAAATACAATGTATAGGAGCTAAATTATTTTAATTACTACTGAAAACATCTGTTAACAAAGCTTGATTTATCTTTTTTAAACATCAAACCTGTTTTTTCATGGTGAATCTTCATAGGATTTAGCTTTGCTAGTCCCTCCGAATCTTCAATGTTCAGAAAGAACTGTTTCAATTGTTCGCCGTATTTCAGTGCTTCCGAATAATCTTTGATTTTGCAGTCTTCCATTGGTGATTCCTCATCATCATCCTCAGAAAGGGCCAATGTTTCAGTGGTGTCCCGAAGAATGAAATCGGAAACATGTAGGTTTTCTTCCTCAACGGATAAATTGTCGTTGATCTTGACATACTGTTCAACGCTGATATTTGAATCCGAATTGGCTACTAGATCCGCAAGTTATTTTCACCTCTTTTCAGTAGTACTGTCAGTTGCCACTTAGCTTGTACTCAAAAATAACAAAAAAACCTTTGAAAAACATTTTAGAACACACCCAGGTTCCACCTTTTTAAGGGGTGACTTAGTTCAAGAAATTGCATCCAAAACAGACACCGGTTCTGCCAACTCTCCTCTGGATTTGCATGAGATAATATGTTAAAGCACATGTCTCAGAAGCAGCTTTCTGTATCGTACATTAAAGCTGCGGATAATTCTCTGATCAAGTGGCTGTAGCATCGAAGTGGTGTTAAGAGGCAAGAAAACTAATTAAAAGTTTTGAGCTTTAAATCATCATGATGGGAAGTAGCATTGTCTACGAACTGAATGATTTTTCTCTTTTGTTTTTTCATTTTGTTGTCTAACTCCCCCAACCAATCGCTCATTATGTCAGTGGTCATCCCCGCTTTCTTATTTGACTTCCACGAAACTCTAAATTTTCGTACATCAATGTTCTTGAAACATCTAGGATTCTTAGCTTGTCCAATAACAGTCCAATAACAGAGTTTAGATGTCTCCAGCATGTTGCGACACAGCAAAGAGTGAGCCGCTCTTTTGAAATTTTCCCGCCACTACACATTCTTTTTCACCCTTAAAACATAAGGTGTGTTCGTTACAAAGACGCATAAGCATATATTTTTAGCTTGCTGTATGAATAATTTTCAAATGTTTGCCAAAATAATTGAAAGTTTTTCAAAAATACCTGTCCGCTATCCGGAGTGTCCGCTATTCAGAGGGAATAACATGGGATTGTCCTATATAAAAGGACTGGGACTCGTAAAAAGTCCGTTCATTAGAGGTGTCCACTATTCGGGAGTGTCCGTTGAGGGAGGTACCACTGTATATATATATATATATATATATATATATATATATATATATTTTTTTTTTTTTATTTATTTATTTTTTTTTATTAAAAAAAAATACACATAAATTCCCGTGTACCACAAAGTATCACACGGGACTTACAGAGGTAAGTATAAACACTAAGGAAAACATAAGAAACAGACAAAATAAACAAATAAAGAAACTAAGAAGAATTACAAATATTTACAATAAATTTACTAAATAATCCGAAAGCACACTTCCCAGAAACGAGCAGAAAGAAATTGGGAGGCCAGTTAATATTTAAGTTCTTAAGAGCCAATTTAAAAATATTTCTCTCCCTGCGGTACTTCGAACACAAAAACAGAACATGTTCAGCATTTTCTTCGCCTATATTTCTATATTTCTATATATTTCTATATATATATTCATATTCTATATATATATTCTATATATATATATTCGCCTATATTTCTATATATAATCATTCTTGGGATACATGATATCCCTTCCAGTATTGAAAAGCTTAGCAAATCGGCGGTCTTTGACAACTTTTTTCAGTTTGCCGAATATGTGGTAGTCACAGGGCAACAGTTCACGCCTATTATAGCTAGTGGGTTTGGGATGTTCGAGGACCTCCCAGTGGAAGCACTGCAGCAAATCTTGTCAACGACAACAATTGATTCCACGATGATGGTAAAGTGGACTTGATTAGGACTTGGCAATATTCCGTGCTCACACGTCATTTATGAAATTCTCTAAACCGTCTGAACACTGGACAGAGTGACAGTCCCTGACGTCAAAAAATGAATAACCACTGGTTGGTTCTATTTGGACGAATACCTGTCACGGCCATATGTAGTCGTTTTGCTTAATCCCGTTTAAACACCACAATCACCCTCTCCGACGATAATAGCTTTGCTTTGAAACGTACAACATCATATACTGGTGCAAACACAAAGCTCCAAGTATATGACAACACCAATATAAAAGACTCACTATCAGTGAGCCTCCCTTATAAGTTAAAGGACAATAACAATGTGATAAGAACTTCTACTTGAGTTGAAAATTTTACAGTTCCCTCAACCCCAAACTGAAATTTCAAACCCATTAGTTTATATATGTATATATATATATATAATATATAATATATATATATTCGGAGGCAATTGTCTCTAGAAATAAGCATGTAAGTACACCTCGAGACTCGCTGGACATTCATTTAAGGGGACACCGTATTTCATTTAAGGGGGCCAGCACTACATCTTACAAGCCGGTCCCGTAACTAAGAACCGAGTCAAGTGGCAAGACCGGTATACTTGACCCCGAACCTCCAGAGGTAAATTTGAGAACTTGTAGTGCGTTGCAGACACGAAATATTTTACGAGCGCCAGACGCCCTCAGTATACACGGCTGTGGATTCGTCAGCGACGGGCATCAAACCAGTGACGTTCAGATCACTGGCTCGCTGCCTTTGCTAACTGGGACACCGCACCCATACAGTTATACTTAAATGTTGGAAAACATGTTTTGTTACATTATAAAACAAAACAAGATAATATAATTGTTCTTATAGAATTTAAGTTCTTTCGCGTAAAGATGTCTGACAAAAATTCATCCTTACCAGGTGTCAATGTACTTAAAATGAGTTAACTAAGACTTATTTAGTAGAAGAAATTCAAAAATAGAACTGTGTGAAAAATAGCTTTTATTGATCGTAAACTTGTCCATTAAAGAGCATGGCACATGAAGCCTGCAGACTGTCGAGTTTAGTCCATTAAGAGACTTTCCTAAGTTTTAGAGGTTATCACTAAATTCCACCATTATAAATTAGGTATAAAATACAGCTTGTACAGATATATACACACAACGTTGTTCTTTTTATAAAATAAAGTCATAATTGTTCCCGAAGTCCAAAATAATTACAAAGTTTTAGAATTCACCAATTAATTGAAGAATCATTGAGTTTCATTACTTGATACCCACTTTTTACGAATTAATCGGATTTTTTTTCTCCTACTTGGAATCATTTTATATGTCTCCATAGTCTATGATTCCAAATGACTTTATATTTATTCTTGTAGTTTTTTTCAAATATTCAAAAGTTTTCCGATGGATGTTTTTAAATCAAAGTACAGAACATTTTTTTTTGCTAATTACCTATTTGCTATTAAAAGGACATTGAATGAGAGTGAGTGTTTACTTATATTTGTATTTAATAGGGAAACATTTTTTATTGAATAAACAAGAACTTCCTCTATCATTTTCCGTCAACTAAAAAGATAATATAAATTAGATTCCCTCCCCTTTTCATTAGAATAGATAAAAAATATATCAAAAAAGTACTTTTCATGATCTCAAAACTCATTTAAAATATTTTGTTTATTTTTCTTAGGTATTACTTTTAAAAATAACTCGAAAGTATAAACTTAGATCCTGCTAACAAGCGAGGGAATATATCATTTAAATTTTCCTTCAGTTTCAGTTTTTATGTACGAAAACAATCATTTATAGGAAAATAAAGAAAATCAAATTTCTTACAGTCGAAAATAAAGCTCTGAATGAAATGTGCTTTTAATTGAAATATTATGAAGTGTGGAGACGATTTCCATAATTTCTTCACTAAAAAAAATTATACCAAGAGAAGTATTCAAGAAAAGGGATCAAGAGAATGATTCAAGAAATGGGATCAAGGGAGAATGATTTCGAATGCTTTGTTATGCGTTTCAGTCTTAGCAGATGAAAAGGCTTAATTCATACCATACCGTATATCAGACGCTTCTCTTTACTTATATGTACTATATATATATATATATATATTATATATATATATATATATATATATATATATATATATATATATATATATATATATATATATATATATATATATATATATATTACATATAAGTACATATAGTATATATATATATATATTATAATTTGCAACTGTCACTAAGTTTTTGCATTATAAATTAGGTATAAACCAAAGTCTGAATTCAGATATATCTATGACTTTGTTCTTTATGTAAGAAAACCTCAGTTGCAAAGAAAAGTGTCTTCCTTTTGGTATGAAATATATCTTCTCATATACTGAATATCTCAAATATCTTCACTAATTTGAAATATCTTTATTAATAATTTCAATTCCATCAATTTTTTTTCCAAGTTGTTATTAAGATTAATTTTTAGCTTCCGCTTGTTAATCAAACCTGATGTTCAAATGTTCATAAATCTCAGACCTTTCTTATAATTTAATTCTTAATTAAGTATTGCCATTAGCTAGAATGCGTCGTAGATACTTCCTTTCTTTTTTCTTATTTTCGTTTTACTTTCAAATATCACTCTCTCACAGACCTCTGAAGCCAACGTCTTTCTTCTTCGAAGTTAACTAAGCTTCTTTCGCCTCGTCTAATTTGTGCTGTCTACCATCATTGAATTATTTCTACCATAGTTCATTTTGTATGCCCAGAAGACCTTAATTACATTTAAAGACTGCATGCTTAACAGGAATCCTATGGTCATACGTCTTAGTAAATACACGTGTTCGGCACTGCGCGCCATAGCCGATTACAGTGAAATTGTTAAGTTTTGCTCAGTAGAAGTTAATATGTATTTCCTAATACGCACTGCGCACCTTCATTTTCACTTCCAAAAACGTCTATATGTAAGTAATTGGAAGTGTACTATTATTTTTTTATACATGCACACACACACCCACATACATACACACACACACACACACACACACATATATATATATATATGTAACATGGTAGGCCCGAAACTCAAGAAGGCCGATGAAATCATGGACCCACCATGTCGCAAGGAAGATTTAAATAGTTACAGCATCCAAATGATCGGGAGCCAGTTAACGACCATCACGTTAAAACAATTATTTATTTAGGCGAACACTGACATAACTTCTCGGGGCAGCGGAAAATGACGAAAGCTCTTCGAATTTTGACCGCAGGGTCTTTTATAAACTTCGCCATATAAACATCGCCATGTGAACATGAAAAGGAATACTAATTGGTTAGCTCTGACTCTGGTGTCAGAGGTGACGTACTATACGCGAAAAAAATTGTATTTTTTGAAGGGACGCTACGCATCTCTTTGTTCTTAAAATCGGAAGCGAAAATAGCTCAAGCGCCCAAGACAATTTAGAATTTGAATTGGATGTATTTTTATATACTATATATATATATATATATATATATATATATATATATATATATATATATATATATATATATATATATATATATATATATATATATATATATATATTTGTATATATATATATGTGTGTGTGTGTGTGTGTATGTATGTATATTTATGCACAATACATGAATTAAAATACTAGGTATTCACCGTTTTGTACATATAATCCTCTGCGTTTTTTTGTGGTTACTGTCGTTTATAAAGCCTGTACATTTTAGTAAAATATGAAGTTAAATATATATTCCTGAAAATAAAAATGGTTTTAAATATAAGAAATACGCATTTTAACTTTTATGATATCAGTTCACTTTGTAACTTCATATTTGCACCAAATACTTGTAACCGCTGCATACTTTGCAGTGAATTTGGTAACTCTGTTTACTGCGAAGAAAAAAATAAAAATGGATAAGAGTAAATATAAGTAAAATAGGTAGAGTTAAATGCATAGAAGGTAGTTTTGCGTAAATGTTATTATTTCAGCAACATGGTATTATTGTTTACTGTACTATGTTAGGATATTAATAAATATAATACATTAGTATATTAGGATATTAATAATATATATTAATGTATGTTGTGAGGAAAACGTATTTTAATATACACATCCCCTTCATGCTACAGTTAGGAGAATATTTGAATCGATGCTTGAGAATTCACGATAATTTCTTTTTCTTGTAGGGATGTCGTTACATTGGCGTCGGACCGTTGAAAAGAAAAAAAAAGGACAGTTTTTTTTAAATATGTGGAAACTCACCATAAAAAGTTCAGTATTATTATTTATATAGATATAAAACATTTTTGTTACTTACTGACTCAATGACTGACTGATTGACTGACTGACATACAACGCACAGACCAAACCGCTGGACTTTTAAGTCCAGCGGTTCACCATGCTAAAATTTTGCATGGTGATTCTTTCTATAGTGTAGGGGTTCACTAAGAAATATGTTTGAAAAATTCCTCTTAGATTTTTTTAAATTAAATTTTTAGGCTGTTTTAGTAACTTTTTTAAAGTTTGAATTTAAAATAATAATTTGAGGGTTATAAAATTTATATCATGAAAAAGACCATAAAAATTCCTTTAAAATGAGATCTTTTTCGAATCTTTGCCTCCATTTTCTGATTTTTGGTGAATTTTCAAATATTAATTTTTAGAATTTAATTTATTAAATGCTGATCACGTGGTTTCTTTTTCTGGTACTTTAAATAAATTTATCGTCACGTTCATAACAACTAAATAGACGAAAAAAATATTATTTTTTTTTGCTAATGCGGCAGATGATTGGACATTATCCAAAAAATATTACAATAAAATAAAATATATTATGTTCCTGAAAACTATACAATATTAACTGTACTATATTCTTTAATATGTCCTATTACATTTAATTTTCTTCTACATTATTTTGTCTATAAAAACATAACTTAAAATTATTTTATAAATATATTTTATTGTTTTTTGTTTTTTTACATCAATTGTATACATTGTTTGTCGTATTTATTATGAATATATATATATATATATATATATATATATATATATATATATATATATATATAATATATATATATATATATATATAATATATATATATATATATATATATATATATATATATATATATATATATATGTATGTATTAGCATTCAGTGCATACATTGGCCGTTGTATTTAATTTGAATGTAGTCCGTAGCGAAGTGCGGGTTTTCAGCTAGTTATAATTCATATAAAATAGGAAAATGAACAAAAATCCTGCAGGCCAATGGGGAACTCTGTGGAAATAAAGCTGCCATACATTCCTAGTATAGTTTCAATAAATATAATAAATAGTTCAATAAAAAAATAAATAGTTCATTAAATAGAAAAAATAATTCAATAAATAGAATAAATAGTTTAATGAATGGAATAAATAGAATAAAAACCGTTTTCTCTGTGTTAGTTAGATCGTAGTTCGATTTTTGCTCCTGACGTGGTTGTTAAAATGCATTCAATTGACAGCACGATACAAGTAGAATATGAAATTGTCTTTTTCTTTCAATAAAAAATCGAACTTCAAAATTTCTAAACCTTACCTTACAGTAAATAGAATACCGATATCAGGGATATTAAGATTGTAGTTCGATCTTTGCTCCTGACAAGCTGTTGTTAAAATGCATACAAAGGACAGCACATGATACAAGTAGAATTTGAAATTGTCTTTTCTTTCCGTATACATGCAAGCTTCAAAGTTTCTAAACCTTACCTTACAGTAAATAGAATACCGGTCTCAGTGATATTTAGTTTATAGTTCGATCTTTGCTCCTGACAAGCGGTTGTTAAAATGCATTCAAAGGACAGCACATGATACAAGTAGAATATGAAATTGTCTTTTCTTTCCAAAAATATGCAAACTTCAAAATTTCTAAACCTTACCTTACAGTAAATAGAATACCAGTCTCAGAGATATTTAGATTGTAGATCAGTATTCGATCCTGATAAGCGGTCGTCAAAATGCCTTGAAAGGAGAACACATGCAAGTGGAAAATCAAACTGCCTTTTCTTTCCATAAACAAGCAAACTTCGTAGTATCTAAATCCCAGTTTACAAAATAAAATGATATATTTTATTGTTAAACGCCATTCAGTTTGCTTATTCAAAATAAACTCAATTTCTATACGCAATTCTGTAGTAACCCTATTGGATTAGCTCACCTCGATGTTTTTTTTTTCAATGCGGAGGCACTTGTCGCGAAGACATTCACCTATAATTCATCGTAGTTTTGCTGGCCATTTTTTTATGGGGGTGCCATATAGGCAGACCAGCATTGCCCCCTATGAAGGGACGACACAAACGGAGACGTTTTAGTGGCGCTTCGTTAGGATTCGATCTGAGCACCCTCAGCACCGAAAACCAGCGCGCTGTAACACAAAGCCGCCACGGCACAGCAATGTTAACCTATGGAGAAAATGTGTCTACTATTTACAGTTACATAAAGGCTGATAATCCGATAAAAATGGTATTTTCAGATATCCTGAACTTTTCTGCACCTTAAGACGAGATTTATTTTGTATATTTCAACCACCAAACGCATTTATGAGCGTTTAAAACGCACTGTACCAGATTTTTTTCACTATAATAATTTCAATTTAAAAATACTATGTGCAATTTTTTTAAACTGAAAAATGCCCCAAAGTGTAAAATTACCTTTCTATTACGGAGTAAAATTTTAAAAAAATAATACAAATGGCAATCCTTTGACAAATATTCTCCATAGGTTAACATTAAGTTAAGAGAATCCAATAGAGTTAGTACACAGCAGACTTAAGGCATAAAATTGCCATCAAAAGGTCTGTCTGATAATTCAGTCAATCTCTAACTCAAACTTCAGCAGAAATGGCCGAATTTCAAAGATATTGATAAATTAATCTAAAATAAATATGCTTGTTATTTTAGAAAGTATCGACAGGTCTTATTGGTCAGATATTTTAAATTAAAACTGATGATTAATCCTTCCAGCTAATTTAGAGTCAATTTTCAATACTCGCCAAAAGGTAATTTATTCAAGTTTAACTAAGCCATTAAAAGAAGTTTAAAAGAAAAGCAAAATATCACAAAAAAAATTCTTTTCCCTCTTTGTTCATTTATTATTTGAAGAAGAGCAATGAATCAAACTCTTTTTGCTATTTTCCAATCAATCTAGTGGTTGAAAAACCTAATTTTATGGAGATATTTTTTTCTGAGTGAAAAGTTCCAAAATTATTCAAACTTAAGGGTATTTAATCCTATCGACATTTTTTTAATAATTTACTGACATACGATATTCATCTAATAAGATGATATAAAATTTAGAGTTGTTGAAAGTTTGAAACAACATATACATTAGATAATTTTCATAAAGAATAAATATGAGTTTCTCTATTTACAGTTTGAGAAAAATAACTTTATACTAGAAAGGATATTTTTTAATATTAAGATAGTTACCCACCTTCATAACTATTCAATTTCTTCATTTTTTTAAATTCTTGGTGCGATGTTCCAAATTTTTTATTTATTGGAAAGCGTATTCCCCTTATGTTTTATAGAGCTAGATAACCGAAGTTTTTTCATGATTAAAATAACGTGGAATTTGAATTGATCTAAAAGCAGAAATAAAATACAGTCTATAATTAAATATAAATAAACATTTCTTTTATTTCATTAGTGTATAATTCTAAACAGAAAACATAAAATAACTACTGAACAGAAAAATAATTTCCTGTTTCTTTTACTTAACTATCTCGTAGATTGGCCAATGTATTATCTGCAGTAAGAAGTTACGTATAAGTTAAGAGGGTACAACAACATTTCCAGAACAAACAATGTTTACTGCACCTAAAGATGTTAGTACACCTGAAAACAGAAGACAAAGCGATGGAGCTAAGTTTACAATATGTTTCTATTCTGATTTCACACGATGGACAACCTATAGTTAAATTAAAATATCTCGCCTCTCGCTTAAAACTTAACCTTTAGCATAAGGGGCCTGTTTTTCCGATCCCTCGTTAGAATGGGAAATTTCATACCCCCCTTTGTGAGAACGGATATTAAGGGGGTAATATATATATGTATATATATATATATATATATTTATTTGTGATAATATTATTAATAACCTATAATCGCCCTTCCTGAAACTTTCTTTCTCCAATCTAGTAACCTTTCCGACTCTTTGCCGATATGCTTCGCCTTTCCATATTAACTTTCTCCGCCAATTCTGGAAATCTCTCTTTGACGTAGTTCTATTTTCGCGTGCTATGATTTAGACACGAGGCTGGTTTCGAGCAAGTAAGATGTGCTGCATTATTCGTAAATAAATCCCTTTGTTTCTGAAGTTGACTTTATTATTTTCCGGCCATGATATTTGCAGTATTTTCAGGAGATGACCATTCGGGTCATATATATATATATATATATATATATATATATATATATATATATATATATATATATATATATATATATATATATACACACGAACAGCGGTCGTTAAATTCCTCTTCGTATTTTCAAGAGAGTAGAAAGCCAGTCGATAATCTTATACCATGCTCTCTATTCAGAGAGGAGGTGAAGAGGTCGACTGCAGTATTAGTATAATGAATTTGTAGCGATTTGGAGTGTGGGATTTTTCGAAGCCAAAGCATTATTCAGCTGATAAAAAGCCTACATACAGGATGCAAACGCTTGCTGCAACCGGCTAAACTATATAATAGATTAACTAGTGATTATAAAGGCGTAGTATAAGAATAAATTAGAGAAAGTAAGAGGGATTTGGAACTAAAGATTTAGTACTAAGCAGTGTAAACTCTGGAGGGTGGTCAATACAGTGAATTTTTTTTAATTTCTGTTTTTCCTTTTAACTAATGACTTCAAGTTCAATTTAATAAAAAAAACCATAGTTTGTAATATGTAGTTAGTTATTTTACTTCACCTTGGCTATATATAAACTGTTATATTAAAGAAATAAGCAGTTCTTTACAAGTTTTATCTTGCAACATAATCCAATCTCTATTTTTTGGTCTTTTCTGGTACACAGCCTTCAGTAATAGCCTTTAAAATCTTAAATATAAGCCTTTATCATCAAAGAAACACACTGACAAAAAACAATATATATATATATATATATATATTCGCCTTGCTCAGAATTTTATTGTAGCAAAGCCTCCAAATTTTTCTTTTCAGGGCAAGTTTTCTGTAGTTTATTATTACATTTCTCATCATATTTTTTTACAACCCCCATATCAACAGAATAGTATACCTTGATTACGGTCCCACTAAGCTCTAAGCTTTTTTTCATCAAAAAATTTTACAACTGAAATAATTTTAATGGCTCTTAGCAAGCATAATAATATATGCACGTGTACTTTAAAGTATGGTATACAAACCGTTGCATTTAAATTCTTATCGCTTAAAATAAAGTGATAAAAAATTGTTTAAAAATATACTGAGTTTCATTTAAATTAAAGAAAAAACTGCTGACTCTGTCTTTTAAAAAAATACATCCATAAAAGCAAGGCTAAAAAAAAGAATTAGATTCAAAAATCTTTTGTGAGTAATATCAAAGATGTATTTTACTTGTAAGAAATTACGGACGCTTTGTTACTTTACATTTTAGATCCATTGAGATGCGGGTCTTATTACATCCCACATTAGGCCATTCAAAACTCGGTAAAAAAATATATGAAACACAAGCTCGCTGGTTTGGCATTGTTTTTATGGTAATGACTCATTATTTATTCTATTCACAAAAGACAATTAACAGGCATTGTTCTTATACTTAATGTAAAAATGCGTTAAATGTGATACTTTTTTAAAACTTAGCTTTTTGTTTTAAGGTCCTAGATGATTATTCTAAATACTTTTATCCATAATGGTTTAGTTAATGTGCAGTCTTACGAGCAAATAATTCATGTTTATGGAAAAACTAATTACGCTTGTGTTTAGCTCTATAAGTTTTTGTATTTAAAACGACTGACGCTTTTTCATAATTCAGATACTCTACAATATATATGTATCCCAAAGGGGACATGAAGACAAATTTTCTTCAAATTATCTCATAAGGGATAACATTTCTATCCCTACTTACCATATTTAATTTTAATTTTTATTTTATTATGACTGAAAGTATACTGGAAGGAATATATGTTGTTCTCAGTATTCGCTTGCTATTGTAGGAAATTATGATTTTTAGGTCTATAACGTTTGTTATTATCATGTTTTTATTAACTTGCTTTCTTGTTTGTGTGTTTGTGTGTTTGTCAAGTACAAATCTTGCAATCGATTTTTAACTAACTTCCCTACTAGATAGACATTTGAAACATTTTAGAATAGCTCAGAACATGATGACAATGCATTTTTTTTAAATTTTTAACCATCTTGAATCAGAATTAAATTAATTTTCAGTTATTTTCAGTTAATTTTGTTTTGCAGACTAGTGCAACCGTCTATTTGCCGGAACGTTTTGTAGACTGTTGCAGCCATCTATTGGTAGGAACGGGAATGAACAGTTATATGCAAGTTAACTTCCAATTAATTTCATTTTCTTTCAAGTTGATGGGATAATTCATCAAAAAATTTTTAAAAAAGTATTTATTAATAAATAGAATTGTCACGTTTATATCATTCAACAGAAAATTCACAAACATGGTATATTAAAAGTTCTTTTTATCTTGTAATTATTTATAACGAATGGCGCTATTTCATAATTCAGATATCATCATGAACCCAGTGGAGACATTAAGACAAACTTTCATTCTTATTAACTCATGATGGACAACGTTTTTATGTTCGATAGACAGATTTTTTAGTTTTATTTTCCTATGAATGAAATATATGGAAACAGATCCCTGTTCTTCTCAATATTTACTTGTTATTGTCGACAATTATGATTGTTTTCAGCTATATAACTTTTGTTATTTAAAACGAATGACTCTTTTTCATAATTCAGATACTCTCAAAGGCTGCCATGGGCCAAATAAACAAGGTTTAAGTTTATGTGAGCCTCAATAAAAACCACAAAAAATAAACCACTAAAACAGAAAAACTTCAAAATTAGTTTTCTTAGAAACATAGGTTTAATTCAATAAATCTAGTGTAAACAAAGTAGAACTACAATAATATTAATGTATATACATAGGTTCATAAAAACAAATGGACTAAATATTAACTGATAATAAATCATAGAAATTAGATGCCAAATAATTCTTTAATTTATTTATAATTTTCATAATCATTATCATTTATTAAAAAAAAGCAAAATTCCAGAATGATGTGATGGGTTTGTTTGTTATTTTTCGCAAAGGGTGTTATGATTAAAAAATATCGTTATTAAAATACGTAACACAAAATGGCAGGAGTGTGTTCAGGGTCATTCCAGTAATTGTGGGAAATTCTGTCTTAATCCCAAGCCAAAATGCATTCAACGATAATTCGAGAATCTCGTGTATTTTAGCTGTGTTACTTCAAGTATCGCCGAATACGTCTTGACCGTTTAAAGGTAGACGTCTGGTATTATTCATTTCAGTGGTGTATGGCACAATTTCCTTTTGCAGTTCCAAAATTTAAAGGAAAGTATTCCTGAATAAATGTTCTTAAAAATTCAAAGGATCAATTATAACTTTTAAAATACACCCTTTGGGTAGGTAATTTTCAATTTTAAAATTATCTGTTGCTGCAAAATTCCTTAACAATTCTTTTCCCCCAATTTCTTCTATATGTATTTTTTTTAATAAAACCTTCATTATATTAAATTAAACCTTCATATATCAAATACATTAAAATATTTTCTTTGAAGCGACGTGTTTGAGTCACTAAGTTTTTCGAAAATATCCAATAAAAGGTACATTTTTTCAAGCAACGATTCATTGTGAAAAAAGTTGGCTAAGTTGGATTTCTACTCGGTCAAAAATATGACAACTTGATCTTTCAATCGCAAAAATCTGTTTTAACCTTACCCTTTTGACAGCCACCTTAGCTGTGCTTGTAGTAATCAGGGATCTTCGAATTCAAATTTTTTTAGAAATTTTCTCACTTGTAGGTATCTGTCTTTGCAGGGTCTGAAAACAAACGGCTACTAAGGAAGGGGATTTTAATGGAGTTAATGATATTAAAAGCATCTAGATGCAAAACGTCAAAATCCGGTGATATTTTGTAGCTAGGAGTGCCTTCCGAGGGATCATTAGCAAATCATCTACGCCTGGTAATATTTTTGTAGATAGGGGTGTTTCCCGACGGATCGTTAACAAAACAATTAAATACAATGATATTTTTGGAAATAGGAATACCTCCCGAAGGATCACTAGCAGATCAACTAAATCTGGTGATATTTTTGTAGCTAAAAGAGTCCACAGGATCATTGGCAAAACATATAAATCGGTGGATATTTTTGTAGCTAGTAATGCCTCCCAAAGGATCACTGGCAAAACATCTAAATCCGGGGATATTTTTGTAGCTAGGAATGCCTCCCAAAGGATCACTGGCAAAACATCTAAATCCGGGGATATTTTTGTAGCTAGAAATGCCTCCCGAAGGATCATTGGCAAAACATCTAAATCCGGGTATATTTTTGTAGCTAGTAATGCCTCCCGAAGGATCACTGGCAAAACATCTAAATCTGGGGATATTTCTGTAGCTAGGAATGCCTCCCAAAGGATCACTGGAAAAACATCTAAATCCGGGGATATTTTTGTAGCTAGGAAGAGGCACCAGCACTTCCCATGCCCTTTACAAAATACTAACAGATATTAAGGAAAATAAAGAAAACAAGAATCATACTTGCATTATATCACTCGATATACAGAACGCCTTTAATACTGTCAAAAAAATATCCTTATCAACAAACTAAAAAGTCTTAATCTGGAAAAAAATTTTATGGGTATATTGATAAGTTATCTGACAGACAGAAAAATAATTACGAAAAAGGGGTTAATCAATTATAATATCGGCGTACCGCAGGGTTCTTCACTGGGTCCAATATTCTGGCTTGTCTTCATTAATGACTTGCTTACCGAATTCAACAATAAAGGAAATGCTAAGATTCAAGCATTTGCTGATGATCTAATCATATTGATCAACTCACCTGTTGTTTATAAATTTACTAATTATGCTGCGGAAGCTCTGGGCCAATGTCATGACTGGATAGCCAAAAATAAATTGAAAATCAGTATTGAGAAGTGTTGCTACACCATTGTTCCTAGCAGAGGTCAAATCACCAGAAAACCAACTATTAAAATCGGAGACGACACTATTAAATATCAAAAAGAAATTAAATATTTGGGAGTATTCATAGACACACAACTTAACTTTATGGGACACTTAGAAAAGGTCAATGAGAAAGCCCTGGGACTATTTTACAAGTTAAATAGAATATCTAAAAAAACTTGGGGAGCCAGGCCTGGGATAATAAAGGAAATTTACGAGACAGTAATTGAAAAAATCATACTGTATGCTGCAGAAGTGTGGTATAGAGACTATGGAAAAATGAATAGTAAATTGAAGCAAATACAGAGACCCTATCTATTATTCATCACTAAATGTTATAGGACGGTGTCTACCGATGCTTTGAATATACTGGCAGGGTGTGTGCCATTAAACCTTAAAGCTAATACAATCAAACAATTATTTAATCTTTATGATAACAAAAAGGTAATTGAAATTAATGGAAATAATTACAATACTAATAATACATGCACTAGAACTAGAAATATTAGGAAAGTGAATGAATTGGTCAGATTTGAGTGGGATAAACAACTTAGACAAAGTACAAATATTAGAATATATACTGACGGATCAAAAAAGGATCAGAAAACGGGCTCTGGAGTGGTAGTTTACGAGAACGAAAATATTCATAAGAAGATCATGGAAAGAATAGAAGGTGCCAACTCCTATACAGCTGAATTACATGCGATTAGAATGGCAATAGATTACATATTAAGAACAAATATCAAAAAGTGTGATCTTTACACGGATTCTCGTAGTGCATTATATGCACTTAACACATTAAACGATAAAGGAGATATAATAAATGATATCAAACAGAAAATTATAGATAATAAATTAGTAATCAAATTTCACTGGGTAAAAGCACACATTGGAATTAAGGAGAACGAAGAAGCTGATGCAACAGCGAAAGAGGCTACGAAATTAACGAACATCAATCATAAATATAAATGGACAAGAAATAAAATCAAATATTTATTAAAAAGGGAAGAAATGAGAAGGTGGCAGGATTATTGGGACACCAGCACGAAGGGCAGAGTGGTGAAAGAAATTTATAGTGAAGTCAAGAAAGAAAGATTAATTTCAAATTTTTATTTAAATCAAGCCATCACAGGACATGGTGCCTTTGGCAGTTACCAAAATAAATACCACAACAAATCTGATCAGTGCACATGCCAATCTTTACAAACTGTTGAACATTGTTTATTTGAATGTCCGGACTTAATACAATACAGAACCCACTTACCTTATAATGCTCTAAACTGGGATAGGAAAAGATTTTTTAACGATTTTTATTGTAAAAAATATATATGCAAAATTGTCTCTGTACTTTTGGACCAACATTATTATTTTCCTGATTGAATTTCTCTTTTTTTTTTTTTTTTTTTTTTTTTTTTGCTGCTGCTTTCCATTTTCTTCTTTCTTCCTCTGGGTGTTCCTGTGCGTACAAACTCAATAATGAAACAATTACTTGGTGGTTTTAACTCTTTTATTTAGGCAAAGTTATTTATACTCTATACTCTGTATAACTTATCAGAGTCTTGATAGTTAGTTGCTGGTTTGTACGCTCCCTTGCCTGAGCATTGTGCTTGTAATCTATTAAAAAAAAAAAAAAAAGAAAAGGGGAAAAAAAAGAAGAAATATATATATATATATATATAGTTATATATACTTATGCAAAATTGCTTACAAGTGTCGGATTTATTACATTCGACTATATAATTCTAATGATTCAAATTCTATGTATTAATGAATAACTTATGTGTTTTCTACTTGTATGGTAATAGTATATACCTCAATATTACTTTTATCTAATATCTACTTACTTCTCATTACTACTTATGTCCGTACAAAAAAAAAAAAGAAAAAGGGAAGGGAAAGGAAGGGAAAAAAAAATATATAATAATAATAATAATAACAAGGGAAAATAATATAAATAAATAAATAAATAAATAAATAAAATTAATAAATTAATAAATTAGTTCTAATTTTGTGGTGCGTTATGGTACTTAACTGCTGTAAAATAATATGAAACTGGCATTATACTGGGAAAAAAAAAATTTTTCTTACTAAAAACAAAAAAAAAAAAAATTTGGGATTTATTGTCTCGCTTTAATTGTTGGATACCGTTTATATTTAGCTAAATTTAACTAATTAACAGTGCCAATTGCTGGTATGCTGGTTTTAAGTCCTTATAGTTTTTCTTGTGTTCGAAGTTGCTGGCGCAGTTTTGGACCTTCACTGTTATTCTAAGGGAGAGGTACCGGGTTCGGGCCCCGCTGATGTCGTGTGGAACTAATCTACTAGAAATGGTTTGTTTTTAGTATTTTTAATATTTAATGCACTCTTGTCACCTAGTACTTTAAAAAAAATATATATATTTAATTGGCTATTTATATTTATTTAATTTAATCTAAATACTACTAAACAACTTAAGACTTATACTTCACTATTGGTTGTTTCCACAGGGGGCCTCTGGTGCTGTGGCCTGGTATCTACCCGATTTAAATATGTTTGTATCATGTAAAAGTTGTGTTTATATTCTCAAAATTATTTTATACAATCAATTTCTTGATTACTTTTATTACTTTGTAAATTAAAATATGTAGAATTCGTCAAATTTGTAGTTACCGTATGGAAATTGGTTATTACGTGTTGTTTTGCAGTCTCTGACGAGCCAAAAAAGGGAAGGGAAAATCCTTGTACTTGAAATGCGTTATTATTTGAAAATAAATAGCATTTATTTATAGTTAACACTGTGGGGTTGCACCATTTGCTGTAAATCTTAATAAAATGTTAAAAGGGCTTCGCTGACAAATTGTCAATGTAATAGGCTTAATGACTGTCACTGGGTATATTCAAACTTTAAACTTCATACTTAGTCAGGCTTAGCAAATTAACACGTTATATACTAAGATAACAAATATACAAATAGGAGCAAGAACTTACCAAAAGTACTACTGCTTATCCCGGGATTTAGTGGGTGAAGTGCACAAATTGAATTTTGCTACAATTGATATCAAAATACAATCAGTACAAATGTAATTGCTTTTTGTGTATCCAATCAATATTCTTGGTCTAGGAGCTGTGCTGCTGCTAATTAATATGATATGGGGACTATTAATTAAATTTAAGTATGGCCCTAAAATAAAATTAAATACAATGGGAATTATTAAATTGTTTTAATTAATGAATTCTTGCGTTGTTTATTTAGAAATAGTAATTAGTTGAGCAATGTGTTTATACTATGTGTATAAGTGCAAATACAAATTTTAGTTATCGTGGTGGTTAGCACAGCGGTATGGCCCCTAGCAGTTTGTTAATGGTTGAGATGCCGTGTTCGGGCCCAGCCGATGTCGGGAGGAATTCGTCGCTAATAAATGGTGTCATGGTTAAAGAAAATAAAAAAAAAGAGAAAAAGTAATTAAGGATTGTTTGTCCCCTTAAAAAAAAAAAATAAATAAATAAATAAATAAATAAAATAAAAGAAAATTATAATTTAAATTTGAATTTATATAATTATGGTTAATTTACTACAACAACTGCTCTATAATTTAAATGTTTCCTCCGGGCTTTGCTGGGGCTCGTTCCTGGTATTCCTATATTTATTGTATTATAATTTGGGTGCTGCACTAGGGCACTAATGTTTAAATTATTATAATGGGCGATGTAGTGATGCAATTCTGTCACTTATTGTTTCAAACACTTTGAAATTAATATAACTATTGGTACTATTGGTCTAATTAATTATATGATAATTGGCACCTGTTGTAATTATGGTTAGAATTGTCAATGAAATTCTAAGTGTTGTGCACTACAATTCTATTACAAATTTATATTGTACTATGATTATTGTCATGGGGAACTATATTGTTAAGCTCACAGAAGCTTTTCCCTATTTTTTTGTATAGTAGATTGTATTATTGTATTACTGTGTAGAATTTAACTTATCATTGTTTCCCTTTCACAATGTGTTAAGAATTTCTGTGGAAGGAAAAGAATAAGAGGAGGAAAAAAATGTTTCTTCTGTCTAGCGATTGTCATTAATAGGAGTAGTTTTTGTTATTCAGATTGAGAGGCGTTTTAATTTTGCCGATTTTTCCCTGCGGGCCCTGTTGGGCCGGCGGGTTTACTGTCGGTTGACTGGTTTGGAGTATATTATTGCCGATACGCGAAAGCGTGGGGGGCTGTGGTGATGGTTTCTAATTGTCTATGTGTAAGGTAATTGTGTACGAAGGGTTTAATTTTCTATTATGTATCCATAACATAATCCATAACATGATTTTCGATTTGAATTTTTAATGTTTCAAATGAAATTGGTTTTCGTAATTGTTTTTTTCTAGCCAGTATTGAAGAATATGACGGATGAACATGCTGGGTTCAAGTGACAAACAGTTGCCAAATTTTTTGTGACTCACTAAATATGTAACCCGCATGGGGTCACGACCCACAGTTTAACCTTTTAAGTCTCGTGCCTGAGATAGTCTCGGGCGTGGCACATGCGTTTCAAAATGCCGTGCCCCAGATAGTGTCGGGGTAAGTTTTTTTTCTTGCATCTTATTGTCAAACCCGAATCTATCTCGGGACAAGTTGATTTGGGCTTTATTCAATAGATGGCAGCACTAGTATTATATACCATATCTTGGGAGGTGAATTTTTGCGTTATTCAGTAGATGGCAGTTTATGTACGTTATTTTGTACTAAACATTTGATTTTTGCAATAAAAAAATGACATTTTACGTACCAAAATCATCAAAATATTTTGACAGTTAAAAGGTCCTGGGTTAAACGAGACATGGAGCTGGAAACACGCCTTTTCGTTGCAAACCAACTGATGTCCATGCAAGTGGTAAATGATGTGTGTTGCCATTCTTTGCGTATCATTTTCCAAACTCTCTAAAAGGTCTTACCTTAGACATATGGATTTTTCCGTTCGTTATCTATAGATTTTTCCCCGCATGCATACCATCGATTAATCAATTCTTGCAACAATACCCCAAAGAAATTATTCCATGCAGATATATCCAAATGCATCGGAGAAACATTTTATTATATAGATATAATTAGATACGAGGAGCTTCTACAGATAAATATTTGTTGGGTACATTTCTATATTCTACCTTCTACAGAAAGATGAGAAAAACGGAATTCTAGGCATTATAAAATACATTATACCTTAAAATATGTATGACCATTATATATTTCCAGGCTTAATTTATTTCCCATTTCAGCCCTACGTTTATTGCTTTCTTAACTGATACTAGCTCTAGTATCATCTATGAAAACAGAAAAAAAATTGAAAATTTGTTTCAAGCATTGTATGTATATACCCGAAAAAATGATAGATATGATGCCATTTCAGATTGCTGTGTGTGTGTCCTTTTCAATATTTCATATTATTTTTATTTCTCTCTGAAATACAACAGTAATATAGCGAACGAGGAGAAAATTGGATTACATTCGGAGAGATATTTTCTACGGAGAGATACAGGCGATTTAAAATACATTACAACTCAATATGTAGTAAAATGTAGTAAAAAATAAGAAATTTGAGCATTTTTCAAATCCTATTTTTGCTGTATTTACTTTCCTAGATTATACTAAATTATACTAAACTAACTTTGTGGAAAGGCCAAAAAATATTCTGAATCCTCATTTTGCTCAAAAAACAAACAAACCCGTGTCAGCAATTTGAAATGGATACTTTTTCACAAATATTAGGGATTTATAACCATATATAGTTTTATCTTTTAGGATATTTCTTTAGTTGGTAATGAAGTGTATATATATATATATATATATATATATATATATATATATATATATATATATATATATATATATATATATATATATATATATGTGCTAGAACTCAGTATCTGCAGATGATATATGCTATGAAGTGTAATAGGTATGTAAACCATATGTTAAAAAATTATCAGTTTGCTCAATTTTTTCTAGACTTGAAGTCACCAATCATAGTCTTGGAACGTGGGACAAAGTAGTTGCTTCCTGTCTGACTCTGGTGCAATGACTTGGTACGCCACCTAAACAATTCCAGAAGACTGTCTTTGCAAGTTTACTATATAAACATAGTTTGTAGAATTACTGTATCGTGTGTTGTGTGTCACAGTATTTATATTAATTTGGTTATTATTATTATGAACTATTTATTGTGGAGTATTTAATTGTGGTTAGTACATTGTTTGGCCCAATGGATTAATGATTACTCATGTGTATGATCACAAATCAATTTATTATTTATCAACACACTATTTATACAGTTCACATTACTCATTATTGACTTCCTATCATTACTCTTTTAACATGTTAATACAACACATATATATATATCTCATATCACTTATCCTATACCATTAATATTACTCCTTATTGACTTTCTATCATTACTCTTTTAACATGTTAATACAATACATATATATACCTCATATCACCTTTTTATACTAATGACCTGACTGTGAACACTTCTAACTAAATTTGAATATTGAAAGAAATTAATGATTGAAATACTAGAACCCGAATTAAGTCAAACCAACTAACTTCCAATAACCTAACCTCAACCTTAATTTAATTCCAAAGTTTGTCGGTTAGAAACCGACCACAGATTTAATATAAATCCCAATTGAGTCGGTTCGACCCCGACCACAATTTAATAATAATTATTTGTGATTCGGTTCGACCCCGAACACGAAATAATCTACGACCAACCCAACTGAATGGTAGCTCTGTGGGCCTGAATTTATTCCGTTTTCTCGCGCCTCTGTGGAATTTATTACACCGCAGATTGTCACATTTGGAGATCTAGGCTAAGTTCATAGCTCCAGAGGTTTAAATCCATTTCTCCCTAAATTAAAAAATAATGTTGAGTGTTATTGGTTGAACTGAGAATTTTAAAACAACTTATAAGAGAATTATTTTTAAAACCCTGTTTTTCCTAATTGAACCTTATTCCTAATTATTTAAAATGTTTATTGCGAAGTTACTTTTATTTAAGTTTACTGTGTTGAATTGTATTTTTAAAATGTTTTATGTTAATTGAATTTACTAACCACCTTGAAGCCTAAACCTGAACAGCGACCAACCTCATGAACCAGAGATCCATTTCTGTTTGATTTTATTTTTTATTTTGTGTGCCTAACACTCTTGACTCCTTTTAGATGGTTAAACATTGTGTGTCGTCCAAAATAAAGAAATGGAAAAAAAACTTATCTTTTAAACTTTCTCTTAGAAAACCTATTATGTGTAAACTTCTGGATCTCATGATTGAAACCTGAATATGACAATTCTAATCCCCTTTTTGTCTTTTTGAAACTTTGAGTACTTATATTTTAAAACAAGTGTTGTGATTTATTGTGTTCCGTAATTAAAATGTTATATATTTTTTTTCATTCCATTTTAAGTGTATATCAGTTTTGTTGTGAACATTGACCCACTAGCTTACTCATCTTAACATGTAATTTAAGAGTATTCCTATTTTTTATTTTTATTTCTTTAGTGATATTTTTATATATTTTATGACCTGAGCAGACACACATTGATGAAAGTAATACAAAATTTAAATTTGTTAACCCCTGAGTCAAAATCTTATTCCAAATTACCATTCAAAATTTTATTCAAAATTACTCCTAAAATTCTAGTCCCAGTTACGCTTTTGTTACGTGGATCTCGCCTGATGGAGAGCCTTGCTGAGGGAGTCGGTCCCTCACGCAAGTCTTTTCCGGAGGGGGGGGGGTGAATTGAAATAAATTTCAAACCTTTTCGTCATTAACACGCTTTTTTAAAACTCCTTCATCTATTGCAACAAAACGTCGTTCCTTTTTATTGATTTTGACCTAAATCCAACCAAGATAATCAAGTAGATTTTCCCTTAACGCCACGTGCGGATAGCCCTATATAAGCGTTATATAACGGACATGTTCTAGAAGCCTGGCGAGATCATCATCCGATATGACGCGACATAATCCGGTGCCCATTTCTAACCAATTAGGAGTTTAATAGACCCGCACGAGGGCGTGAAATTTCGCTCGTCTGTAATTTTGTGTGCCTGCTCTCAACAAGAACAGATATAAGATTTTCGAGCTGCTAAATTGCGGGCGGTGCCCCGTCCCCAGCTACGCGCGATGTGTTCGTCAACTATGTAAACCTAAGCCTAAGTGTTAAGTTTAATCAACTTTGTACGTTGTCCAGCGATGGTGTCAACTAATAAATCATCCTATATTGTGAGCAGATCACCTCTTTCTTACTGGCGTAGAACTTAATTTACTCTCTCCGGCGTGCCTGCCTCCACGACCACGTCCATTTGCCACGTCCATTTATATATATATATATATATATATATATATATATATATATATATATATATATATATATATATATATATATATATATATATATATATATATATATATATATATACATATATATATATATATATATATATATATATATATATATATATATATATATATATATATATATATATATATATACGGATATATATATATATATGGGATATACAAATGGAGTACAAAATAATACGAACACCTGTGAAAAAGTATGACGTATTTCACACCTGCAGTACAGCCGCGCCACCTGCAACAGAAGTCTGCCACCTAGTGAGCGTGAAGAGGAAGGTATCAGTCTCTCGACAGCAGTTACCTACGTTGCATGCTTCTATCGGGCTGTCTGTGATAAGTTGAAATGTCAGACCTGTCAGAGTTCCAAAGAGGAATGATAGTTGGAGCGCGTTTAAGTGGAGCATCAGTTACGGAAACGTGAAACCTTTTGGGGTTTGCAAGGAGTAAGGTATCAGCCGTTATGACAGCGTACACGAAAGAGGGTAAGACGACGTCTTCAAAGCACAACAGTGGCCGAAAGTCCAAGCTTGCTGATAGAGATAGACTGGTGTTGAAGCGCATAGTAGCCTGAAAGCACAAGCAATCGTTATCTGAGATAACATCCGAAATGAACAGTCATATCCATGACCCCGTTTCAACAGAAACTGTCAAAAGAGAACTTCATGCTGCGAACATTTATGGCAGAGTGGCAATTCGCAAACCCTTGGTGACAGCAACTAATGCTTTCAAGCGACGCCAATGGTGCAGATATCACAAAGGCTGGTTCCCACAGCGGTGGCAACAGGTAATATGGTCAGAGGAATCGTCATTCACCCTATTTCAGACGACCGGACGCGTTTATGTCTGGAGAACGCCCAAAGAAGCGTTTCATCCTGAATGCCTCTTGCGGACTGTGAAGCATGGGGGTGGCTCCATTATGGTATGGGATATCTTGGCGCGGTCTTGGGCCACTTGTTATTCTGCATGGGAGAATCAAATCCAATCACTATCTAAGCGTTCTAGGGGATCATGTCCATCCTTTTGTCCAGACTGTATTCCCTGGAAAGCGACCACTTTTTCAAGACGAAAACGCCCCTATCCACACTGCTAGGTGTGTTAAAGAATGGTTCGAAGAGCATGACATTGCAGTTGAACATCTCGACTGGCCCCCTCAGTCTCCGGACTTGAATATTATTGAACATTTATGGCAATATTTGGAGTCCAAACTTCGTTCGCGATTTCCACCTCCATCCGGACTTTCGGAATTAGAGACCGCTCTGCAGGAGGAATGGCTTAATATTCCTTTAAATATTGTCCATGACCTTTATGCATCTATCCCACGCCGCATTAAATCTGTACTTCAGTCAAAGGGTGGTCCAACTCCCTATTAATAAAGATTTTCCATTATTTCACAGGTGTTCGTATTATTTTGTCCACCATCTGTATATACGGATGTTTATATGGGAACGCTTGTAACTCAGCGCTGAGGACACGAGGCGACGACAGTGCCATCCCGCGGAAAGAGGTATTACTCATGAGTTGCCCCTGGAAGCCGACGCTGACGGTCAAACGAGAGAAAGAGCAGACGGCCCTGTAACTGAAGTTTTGGGCAAGACGGCCCTAGACCTATAATTTCATTTTCCAGTGACGGTTGCGACGTTACTTTCATACTATTATCGACTCCTTTTATACTTAGCTTTCTATTATTATGTCATCATCTAACCAAGTTTAAATATATATATAATTTTAAATACAACGTATTGCGAATTTACTGAGGACTCTTGAATTCGTTTCCCACACACACACACACACACACACACACACACATATATATATATATATATATATATATATATATATATATATATATATAGATAGATAGATAGATAGATAGATCGATAAATAGATAAATACATAGATGTGTCTGTGTTCTGTATGCAATAAGGACTGTAGATTTGAATTTTAAATCATCTTACGACAGGAAAATTTCCTCTAATGAAAAGAAATATGGGACTTTCGATTTAAATCACTGGAATAGTGGAATGCATATACAATTCTACATGTGGTTGTGTGTAAAAAATGTAGATTTCACCTCGTTATTAGTAAATTCGCGTATCACTAGCTGCAAAGGAAATTTTCGTTTTCTTGTTGACATGGAAAGATACGGAATATTACATTTAAAGTGATTCCAGTATACCTAATTTTATTTCAACCAGTGATACGCAATCCTTTTATTTTTTTCATGTATCAAATAGGTAGTTTAAAAGTTACTGAATTTGATTTGTTTTCTATAATTCTGTTTTTTCATATTTTGTGGATATATTACGGATATATGGATATATATCGATACATATGAATATATATCTGTGGTATTATGGTAGATATTATGTCATTTTTTTATGTCATTTACATATGCCATTTTTTCATGTTTTCGGCAAATTAAAAAAAGTAAATTTTGTAATGAAAAATAATATCGCTTAATTAAGTTTTTCAATCCAAATATTCTTTAGTTAATACTCATATTCAACCTCAAACATACGGCTGGTCTTCAATGAACATTTTCAATTAGGGACCAAGAATTACCTCTTTTATACATAACAGAATTTGCCAATACGAATAACTTAGTATTATTTAATAATGCCATTATCAACTTTTGCCACATTAAAGAACCAATTTTAAGTGTGACATATCAACTTAAAACATAAAATTGGATTTTTCGGACATATCAACATCTGACATAATGCCACAGATATGTATTCTATCTTTTATGGATATAGAAAACAGATTTTTAAATCAAAGAAAAAAATATGAGTGATCTTTGTGAATGGCATTACATACATATTTTATATGCCTATCTACTAAATATCTAGCAATAAATCATCCATTTTATGCACGTGTTCGCGTCTAATGTTGATTTAGGGGAAACACATACAAAATTTCTTTTCAATGTCTTGTTTTAATAATATTTTAAAAAATAACAAATATCCTTTAAAGTATTAATTATATATATTGGTGCATATAATGAAATTTACGAGAAGTTTCATCAAAATATATTTTCATCAAGATAAACATGATTTTAAGCTCTCTTTCAAAAGAAGACAACCTATAAATAAATTCAGGAGCATCCACTACTATTTCTTAAATTTGCATAAAATGTGGATGTATAATTTACATCCCTGTCTATTAAAAGGTTTGAAAAGGAAGAAAAAAAAAAGAATTACGAAACGGTTTGTTTATATTTAATATTCATTTACTGTTATGTAAATATCTGGGAAATAGCTCTAAAAGGTTTCAGTGTGTCTTTAAAAAACTTAATTAGAGTAAAACAAACTATTAGTCAAGTTAGTTGTAACATTTCATATTTATCAGGGAATAAATAGATTTATTTTTCCATACATTGCGATAAATATTAAATGAACATCTGCAAGGTTCGGCTATTTGTTCATTACCCGTTCATTGACACAATGTGCATTTGATTTAAATTGGGTTTCTTTTAGTAATTTTTGTAAAAATCTTCCAAAGTAATGAATAGTTGTTTAAAAAATCAATTTTACACCAAGCAATACATAGGACAAATATTTTTTTCTTAAATTCTGATAATTTACAATAATGCTCTAAAACCAATGTTTTCAGAAATTTGCAAACTCCAATAATCATTCTATTCTTTTTTTTAATTTTTACATTTAATCTATACACGAATTAATTAGAAAAATGTTGTTGAATTTTTACAATATTTGCACGCTTTTGTAAATATATCCATTGTTATCTAATATCTTGCGGAAGAAGTATGATTATATAAAATCACTCTACAGAAGCATAAAATACCGTTTGACAGCAGATATCAATACTATATTTTGGAGGATCCTTCTAGATACCATTCAAAATTATTTCCAACGAATTTTTTGACGCCAGATTGAAAGAAAATGCAAAACCCATGCAGACTGATAAATGTCAACACTCCTTTTAACGTAGGATTACATTCCTCCATAACGCTCCTGTGGAAAGGAAAATTTCAGACGCTAAAACCATCCGTCGTTGCGAGTTATAATTTTGGCAGCGCTCCAAACCCAGTCTGCATCGCTTAAACAGTTAGACAGAAAAGTACTAAAATGCGTCAAAATTTTGACTTTCATATATATATATATATATATATATATATATATATATATATATATATATATATATATATATATAACATTAAAAATCCCATAACACTTTTAATTTCTAGTTATTCTAAATTATTTTGGCGTTCAAGCTAATTTCGCATTTGATTCTAAAAATCTTCGAGCGAAAAATCTAAAATAGCGACTATATTACTCAAAAACTAAACGTAGCGTGGGTACACAAAATAACTACTTTAGCGCAATAGTCACGCCTTTTCCTAACTTTTAACCAATTAACCTCTACTGCTGTCACAAGGCGAGATAAGTCTATTTATGACCTGGCATCATATAGGTATGTGCTTTTTTCGTTCTGTACACTGCCCCGCGAATCTGTATTTCCGTACTTCTTATTAGTAAAAGATGTAGTTAGATAAACATTGTGGTGTGATCTGTTTATCCGAGGTTTGAGATGTTGCGGGAATTGATTCTAAACTACTGTGACACACGGCCGAGTGACAATTTCATCCATTTCGGCAACAGGTAGATGAAGCAAGAACTTTAAACAACGAAATATCATCCACTTCGCCTCCGTTCCTCGCTCCGCGTCCATGTCATCACACACACACACACACATATATACACTGAAGTGCCACTCAATTAGGGATACCTACCTAGTAACGAGTTGGGCCTCCGCAGGCCTTGATAACGGCTGCCACACGACGAGGCATAGATTTAACAAGTTTCTAGAAACATTCCACGGGAATGGCTTGCCAAATATTGGCTAAAGCTGCCCATAATTCAGTAAGGTTCTTTGGTGCTGTGTGATGGTCTTTCACGCCTTGTTCCAAAGCATCCCAAAGATGCTCAATAGGATTTAATTCTGGGCTTCTAGGTGGCCAATTCATGACAGAGAAATCTGAGGAATGCTCATCCAACCAGCCAGTAGCCAACCGGGACTTGTGAGAGGTACAGTTGTCTTGCTGGAAAACTCCATTACCGTGCGGATAACAGAACAGCATAAACGGATGGAGGTGATCACCCAGCAACTCTACGTACCGAATTGCATTGAGGGAGGTTGGTACACTCACAAAAGATCCCAAACTGTGCCACGAAAAAACACCCCAGACCATGATTGAGCCACCATGCCCTTGTACAGTTCCAGCCAGGCATGCAGGATCCATGGCTTCATGAGCCTGACGCCATATTCTCAGCCACCCGTCGGCGTTAAGTAGTTGGAATCGAGACTCATCACTCCATGCTACTCGTTTCCAGTCCTCTACATTCCAGTCTCTGTGCTCTCTTGCCCAGGCAAGACGTGCAGCCCGATGGCGAGTATAGAGCAATGGTGCTCTCTTAGGTCGACGGCTCCCGAAACCCATGCGGTGAAGCGAGCGTTGCACAGTCCGTTTACTGACTGTACGACTGGCACCGTCATTAAACTGGATGGTAATTTGAGCTAATGTTTGGCTTCGCTGGCTACGTACAATACGCCTGAGCCATCTCTCACCACGCACTGTCAAGGCTAATTGTCCTTTGCAGTTTGCCCGATCGCTAGCTTTTCTTCCACCATCCATGTATTCTTGGTATACTCTTGACATTGTCGACCTTGAAAATCCTAGCTGTCTGACGATTTCGGAAATTGAATGGCCCATGCGTCACGCACCTACGATTTGTTCGCGATCGAAGGCGTCTAAATCAGACAGTTTACCCATACTGGCAATCCAACAACTAATTCATAACAACCACAGTACGCGCTATATATGCAGTTACCACAGCGCCCTCACTTGCCCATATATGATGCGCAGCGCTACACAATTTGCATAGTCTTTGCTATCCCTAATTCAGTGGCATTTCAGTATATATATATATATATATATATATATATATATATATATATATATATATATATATATATATATATATATATATATATACAGGGTTCCCACCTATATCTGTTACGCCGTTACACCCCCTTAACTTCTAAACGGTGACAGCTTAGGCCATAAATCGATGATGCTGAACAACTTAGCTCAACAAATTTTTTCCCGTATCTCATACCGTTTTTGAGACAAAACGGCTAATTCCAAAATTCGGTGCTAGAGATCGTTGTAAGTTGTCTGATCGAGTAGCTCATACCTACTATACCTAGACACCAACTTTATGGCCTAAGCTGTCACCGTTTAGAAGTTAAGGGGGGTGTAACGGATATAGGTGGGAACCCTGTATATATATACATACATATATATATATATGTATATATATATATATATATATATATATATATATATATATATATATATATATATATATATATGTACATTTATATACATAACACACACATACCTATATACACATAAAAGAAGTAAGTAATCCTCCGTTAATAACCCGTGGAAGTTTTGTTAGACTACCTGATTTTTTTAGAGCAATACTGAATTAAAAACAACTATACGTGGACGAAAATATCAAAATGTTTCACCAAAAACTCTACAAAGAAAGCACAATCTCCTCCTACGGAAGATACCGGAATATGTTTAGCTAGATACTGGTAGATTCCGTTTAACTTGACCGTTTACGAATTGTTCATAATTTATAAAAAAAATGAAAAGTCTGGTTGTTAGCGCTACGGTCATTCATTTGATGCACGAGATCTCCCACGACAGGGACTGCTTAAAGCCGATTCCAAACAGCTAGAAACATCCATGGGCCTCAAGCCCACAAGATTTGGTACCGAATGTAAAATTAAGTAAAGGCATGTCAGATAAAGGTTGACAACTATTACATAGTGGACAAACATTATCTCTCTTTCAAAAAGGATTGCGAAACAACTAGCAACGGATGAGGTATCAAACTGTAATATAAAATACTCAACCAGAAAACGGACATTGTATCTTTATAAGCTAACCACTAAACTGCACCCTTTGCCTAAAGTCTCCTGTGTACTAACCCTATTGTATTCGCTCGCCTCAATGTTAAACTATGGAGAAAATTTGCACAAAGATTGCCGACTTGGATTTAAAGATTTTTTTTTCAAAAATAGTTCTCCTTAATAGAGATATGCATTTTACACTTTCGGGCATTAAAAAAAAACAACGAAAATAGTATTTTAAAATTTAAATTATTAGGGGGAGAAAATCTGGAATGGTGTGTTTGAAACGCTCATCAATACCTTTGGTGAACGAAATTTATAACATGAATCCTGTTGAATGGTGCAGAAAAGTTCAGGCTATCCGTAAATACCCATTAGATTAGATTATCAGTATTTATGTAGCTGTAAATAGTAGACACATTTTCTCAATAGGTTAACAATGAGGTGAGCAAATTCAATACTGTTAGTACAGAGAAGCGTTAATTTATCGATCTTTTATTGTATATGCTACCTTAGCTTAGGTGTGAGGTACAGCAAAAAAGGAACAGAAACGAAAAAAAAAAATCAGAAAACCATTCAGACTGAAAACACTTTGCGATCTGAATATACATTTGATGGCTGTTTTCAAGCAACACTGAAAAAAAATTTTAAAATACATGAGTACTTACATACTTTAAATACTCCTGTGAAAAAAATCTATTAATAGATGTTTCATCTGTTTGTAATTAATGTCATCACGTAATTCCGTTTCTAAAGTCCGAATAGTTTGTTGTCAGTCCTCGAGTAAAAAATATAGAATGCTTAATTTACACACTGTTACAATTATTGACCTTTTCAGACGGCTACGTAATTTACTCGGCTAATGTGAGCTATACAATATTTAGCTAAAATACTTCAGTATTCAGTTCTAAGCTTGTTGAATTATATTGGTTTATTTCCGTTTGAATGTGCTATTAAAAAGTTCTTTTAGTTACAGGAGTTTACAAATAATTGTATTACTCGTCAATAAATCAATCGCGTCGCAAGTTCGCAATGACTGTGATATATGCATACTTTTTTTAATGATTTATATGAGAAAAAGTACTAAAATAGGTAAGGAAATAACTAAAAATAGATGAAGAAGAAGTATACTTTGTATTTATTTAGAGAATTAAAAATAAAATCCATGTATAAAAATTGTATACATATACTCGTATATATATATATATATATATATTATTTCCACGTCAATATCGTTAAAAGAAGAAAATCAATTAAGACGCTTCGTTGTGATTAAAAATTTGATAAAGAAGTTGTCTTCTTCCAGAAAACTAATAAATGACGCCAAGTTTTCATTAATTTTGGTGCAATTTGAAAACTGTATTAGAAGTGATAAGGGAATTCAAATTAGCCGAAACTTCACTACGATGGTCATTAATAATTAATGAAAGAATGATTGAGAGTCTGAGACAAACAAAAAAAAAGAGAGAATTTTGACAGAATGAGATAATTCTACCCAATAGGAGCATTTGAATTTGACAGCAAAGTATTTTCGCATAAAATATTAATGCGAAAGCAAAAAAGATGTGACTGAGGTTTAAGTGGAAGAATTTACAATTTTAATATATTGTATTTTTGGGACACCTCGGCAATATTTTGAGAGACAATAATTACTTTGCCCGTACTTATTAAAATTTCTTGATGTTTATTACTATATTGAGAAAAGCATGCTATTTTTATTTCCTATATAAATAAATAATATATATATATATATATATATATATATTATTTGTTAATCCTTGTGACAGCATATCATGTTTTACAACCATATGACTGTATAATTTTCCGATTAACAGTAATTCCTCTGAAAGACATTTGATTTTGAGTATAATGTTGAAAAAAATATTTTCTTTCGATCGAAAATGAACTGAATCAATTAAATGAAGATTTTTATCATGATTTTATATGCTATTTGAGTATTTTTATAATCTAAATTTTAAAATTCTTCTTGATCTTCTTTTGCTTCGTGCCCATATCTATAAAATCTGATAATGAGTTTTTATTTAATATTTGTACCATGTATCGAGATCCAAAAAAAATCTCTCATCTACATAAAAAGCATTTACACGAATGATATATCTAGCAAAACTCCGACGGATAATTTATATTTATTTTGAAGACAATGTCGCCAGCTCCTTTCTTTCTTCTCTGCTTCCTGCCGTAAATATTTTATGAACCTTTCGAAGTTTAAGTTATTTGTTAATTGCGTTTATCTCATACACGCGGTTTTACCTGACAATCGATTTCTCTTTCAAATTGATGCATCTCTTTGGACCTCGAATAGCTTTCTATGGAGAGGAACAGTAAGTGGTAATAATGGCACCCGGGAATTTTATGTCCTTTCCTTCCCCCCCCCATATATATATAAATACAGGTGGTTATCAAATAATAGAAACACTAAGAAACATCATGAAAACCTTTATTAATACGGCGCAAAATCACCTTTTTCAGGTAATACCACCTGATTCACCTTGGAATTGGATTTTACAAGTCATGAATCATGGTTAAGAATATATTATACTATTCTTCAGAAAAACATCATGAAAGTTCCTGTAGAGATGCTGTGGTGGATATCGATACCTGGCTCTATCCGCTTATACAGATCACAGTGGTTGGTTGATATACAGTCAAAGGGGGATTTTACAGGGCAAGATAAGATATTTGACTTATTTTTCCTGCTCTTCAAACCAATACTTGATCTGATCTGGATTTATCTGTATGTATAGGGGGATTATCATCCTGGAGAACGCCATCTCCTGCAAGAAACAATGTTTGCACCATAGGATGGACTAGTGAGCTAAAATTTCGACATAGTCCTTCCCATTCAATCTTCTTTTTAGGGTTAATAGGGCTTGAATAAAACAATGAGATGCCATACCAAACCCTTTTAGATCTATCTCCATGATTGACAGTTGAGATGAAACAGCCAGAATCTTACGCTTGTGTAGGTGTTCTCCAGATATATGCACATCCTGTTGCGAGGAAAAATGTGAACAATGATTCGTTGGACCAAACGCCGTTTTTTAACATATTACTCGACCAGGATTTGTGCTCCTGGCAACACTGTGGACGATATTTTGTATTGGCATCTATTATGAATGGTTTGTGAATAGCTACTCATCCGTAAATGCTTTGTTTGGGTAGTTCCTTTCTACCTCTGATGGTTGATACCGGAATTTGCAGATGCAGATTGAGCTCTTCGGTCATTTTAGTTGCAGTTGTTTTCTTTCTTCACAATCCACTTCAATAGCTCGCCCGTCTCTTTCTCTCAGTTCTCACTTTCATCCACTATTATGTTTCGCAAAGGATGCTTTTCTGTGCACTCTGTATGCTATCATGACTTTCGATACCATAGCTCAAAAAACACCGATTAGCCTGGGGGTTGCTGTAACAGATACTCCAATTTAAACGCGCTCTAACAATTTGCCCTTTTTGCAAAGTCTGCAAGGTTTGACATTTTACGCTGTTCCCCCCAAAAGCACGATGCCCTTAGCTTCATTACTGCTACGTGACAGTAGAATAATACATACACGATATTATAAAAAAATACCGGTGACCAGACTTGTTTTTTAAGCAATACAAAGCACATTCATTACCACCACTGATATTGATAGGTGTTTCAATTATTTTGATAACCACCTGTATATATATATATATATATATATATATATATATATATATATATATATATATATATATATATATATATATATATATATATATATATATATATATATATATATATATATATATATACATATATATATATATACATATATATATATATATATATATATATATATATATATACATATATATATATATATATATATATATATATATACATATATATATATATATATGTAATAGCACGGGCGCGGGCCGACGAAGGAAGGCCCGAGTGGTATTTCTTTTTAGAAGTAAAGATGGATGACTTGTCGCCCGGCCGTGCATCACATGTTTAATTTCCTTTCCCGCTTTTCATCTCACCCTCGGACACATAAAACACCACAACGTTAATTTAATTACATCTTTATTAGACGGAGAATACGTCTTTCCAAGACCGCTACAAAATCAAAAAAGCGTTACATGTACCCTTCATGTGGTTTATATAAACTTTGTCATGTGATCATCATCGCGATTAGGGATTTGCTGTTGTCGATAAGTCACATGTGGTTTTATATAATCTGCGCAGAGCTTATCTAAAATATTGGGGACGCCGCGCCTATTTGAAAAGGAAGCCATTTAATATTTTCTCTCGAGGTTATTAGAGTTTAGAATCAAAAGCGAAATTTAGCTCGTACGCCCAAGGGAATTTAGAATAATGTTAGATTTTAAAATGGTATGGGGTTTTTTATGTTATAGAATATCCCCCCCGTCCGAGAAGAGGCTGACCAACAATGCCTGCATTGGAGGACAGACTCACCCGACCATGTGAGGAAAATGGGCGTCGACCACAAATTTGGAAAAGTTTGAAAAGGAACATATGTTTTAAGTTAATTTAGTATGATGATCATATGGCAAGATATGGCACATTTCAAATTTGAATACATAAAAATACACTAATGATTTACTAATTTATGAACACAATAAAAACAAAAAAATTATAGTAACTAATGATCAATTATAGAAAATTGTAAATTATGTAAATTTCTTCCTGTATTGTTGCTTTGAAAAAAAATTAAACTTAAAAATAAATTTATCATCAACTGAAAATTGCTGTGCAGGGCTGCAGTCCCCACACAACACAATCTCAGAAAAAAAAATCAATTAACCTAACCAAAAAAAAAACTAAGTTATCAAATTTTCACTTTACATCAATTTTAACTTTGAGTCGACTCACACAAATAATAGAATATAACAATGAAAATATCAAAATCAACAAACAAACATGTTAAGTAAATGGAATAGAACATGACAATAATAATTTGAAGTTATTGTACGTTCCTCCTCAGCGTTCACTACTATGGAGTGAGTCCAAAAAAAATCTTTATTTACTTATCTTGTAATGAATTGCAACATTTTTAGTCCTGTCACAGTCATTAGTATGTTGAGGAAAATACACCAACTAAAAAATCACAGTCTTTGTGTTGCTGTTTCTTATTTTTGCTTCACCAATGTAGAATACATAAAACATAACATTATTTTGGTTTGTTTACATATCAAGAAAAATAGTTCTTCAGTTATATAATAAGAATCACAGTTTATAATAAAAATCACACTTTCAGTAAAAATCACAAGATTTAATAAAATCACACTTCAAATATATCAATTGTATATAAAATTTACAAGACATATCACTCATTATCTAGTTTTCGTATCTTTATTTATCTCACTATTTTTTTCTTAATATCCATTATCTCCTTTATTTCAATATTACTTATTATCAACAAAAAAAAATCTCTTTTCAATATCATTTATATTTCTTATTCTCATTTCATCATTTCTTATATTCATTTTATTTCGACAATATTTATTCATTCCAAAATTCTATTCAATATTCTTTAATTATACTTATTCATATTTATTCTAACTTTATTTATTCTCAATACTTTTCATTTTATTTTCAAATTATCTATTTACTATTCATTTGTGTACACTTATTTTAATTCTACGTGGATATCCAATTTTTTGTGTTGAAGGTACCTTGTTGTATGTGTGTTACCCAAACTCTTAGTTTCAAATTTTTTAATTCTACCTCTAAGCAGTGAGGGTTGTGTTTATGTTTGTGTAACAAGTGGGTTTTCTTTCTCCATATTGTTCTCTGACTAATAAGGAGGAAGAGTCTTTTAGCCGTACAGTGGACTAACCGTAAATCTCCGACAGAATATGACTGCGTTGGAAAACAGCATCTTGCATAGTACACAGATGGAGAAAAAGGAAAAGGTGCAGTTGTCATACCTGTGGGAGTATAATATATAGAAATGGGAGGACAAAAGGAGTGGCCATCCCAGCCCTGTTTTAGTCATTACTCAAGCATATGATCTTCAGCACTTTAAGTGACTGAGTTGTTGAATTAAAAACAAATAGTAAAAAAAAATTAATAAGATCTTAAACAGTTGGGACGACATCCAACGCGCTTGTAGAGTTGGGTGATAGGAAAGTGTTTTTCAAGAAGTAGGAAATTTACTGAAAGGTTAAAGAAGTAGAGTTGTCATAGTCGGTGTTTAAATTGAGATCCAAAAAAAAATTCACATATAATAGTATTCTTAAGAAGAAAGTTTAAGTTAGACAGTTTTTTTTTTGTTTTTTTTTTATATACCTTTAGTAGGACAACACATAATTAATTATATCGATTTTAAAAAATATATAATGATGTTAAGCATCACATAGAAAAGAAAGAAAAATGGATCTAATGTTTGTCATTATTCGTGGTGTAGTTTTAAGCTCTCTGGTGCATTATAATATCTCAATCTGCAAGCATGGACAATTTCAGAATCTCGTTTAGTGTGAAAGTTTGGTCTATCAATTTCATAATTAACTTTTGACATTTGTTTTAGAATAGTGTAAGGTCCAGAATAGGGTGAGCTTAATTTTCTAGTATTAGGATAGTGAAATTCTTCGAATAACACTAAATCTCCAACATTAAATTTAGATTCTACAAAACGTGCATCATATTTTACTTTATTCCTATTATGGTAATTAATTGTCCTTTCTTTAGCTAATTTTCTCGCCTCATCTACCTGAGGATAAAAATCTTGTTTTTTAACATGAGGTTCATAAGGTAATATTCCAAAAAGTAGGTAAGCTGGGGTCATTTGGGTGACTGAATGAGGCGTATGATTGTATTCATTAATTACTTCATTTAATAGGGTTGTCCAAGGAATTTTGCTTGTTGAGTTATGTACTTTGCACCTTAATCTAGTAATTATTGTTTGATTTACCCTCTCTACCTTTCCGTTCGTTTGTGGATGATGACTCGAGGTAAGTAATTGTTGCACATTGTTATGCTCTAAAAATCTTCTAAACTTTGAACATGTAAAAGCTGCATTTCTGTCGGTTAGCAATTTTTTTGGTGTTTGAATTTGGAATATTTGTTTTAAGCAATTCGTATAAGTTTCAGTAGTTACGCTTTTTGATGGAAAAGCCCAAATATAACGCGTTGCATGGTCAATTATCAAATGTAAATATTTCTTTGTGGAATTATAGTAATTAAATCCGCCTACTGTGTCTAAACTTAAGCACTCAAAGGGTTGGTCTGTCGGAGGTACTTCTTGCAGCAATCCAAACCTTTTCTGTCTTTTCTTTTTGTTTAATTGACAAGTATGGCAATGTTTAACCTAATTACTAATGTCCTCATTGATTTTGGGCCAATAATATTGGGGTGTGAGTAATTGCATTGTTTTATTTATTCCAGGGTGTCCATAATCCTCGTGGGCTCTTTTTAAAATTTCTAACCTCAATGAAAATGGTACTACAATTTTTAAAAATCCTTTCTTTCTCATGTAGATTACATCATTTAGTTTTTTATATTTAAGTCCCTGTACATTGTCTTTATTTTGAAATTCTACAATTTTTCTTAGTTCAATTAAATGGTTTATTTGGGTTTTAGGTTCTAGAATAGGGTTCCTTGAAAGCATGTCAGCTTCAATATTTGCAGTTCCCTTCTGGTATTTAATTTCATAGTCGAACATACTAAGTTTTAATGACCAGCGAAAGAGTCGACCTCGAAGATTTTTCACATTTTTAAGCCAAACTAAGGCAGCATGGTCTGTGTGAATTGTGAACTTTTTCCCGTGGAGATAATGATAATACCTGTCTAAACTGTCCACAATTGCCAAACACTCAAGTTCAGTAATAGAATAATTTGCCTCATAGTCCTTTAATACACGAGAGTGATATGCTATGGGATGCAACACCCCATCTTCACCTGGCTGTTTTAAAACAGCTCCAACCTGTTGTTTACTAGCATCCACAAATAAATGACAGTCTTTGTTTACATCATACAATTGCAATATTGGTTTACAAATCAATAAATTCTTAAGATCCTCAAAAGCTTCTTGGCACTTGTCTGACCATCCCCATTTTACCCCCTTTTTTAATAATGTATTTAATGGCTGTCTTACTTTTGCATATTTTGGAATAAACTTATTATACACATTTATTGTGCCCAAGAATCTTTGGAGTTCTTTTACATTAGTTGGTGGTTTCAAACACTTTATCTTTTCAATGTTAATGTTGTCTGGGGCAATTTTCCCATTTGTTACATTATATCCAAGAAAATTAATTTGTTGTTGCAGAAAAGTACATTTAGTTAATTTTAACTTGATATTCTCTTTTTTGAAAATGTTAAATAGTATCTCTAAATGTTCAAGGTGTTGTTCTTTTGAGTCTGAAAAAATTATAATATCATCGAAATAGTGGCATGCAAAGTTAACTTTATATTTATCTAAAATTCTCCTGATAGTCCTATTGAATATTGCAGGGGCGTTCTTTAAACCAAATGGGAGTCTTAGCCATTCGTATAAGCCAAAAGTAGTGGCAAATGCCAATTTCTCAGTATCTTTTGGGTGGACGGGTACATGCCAATACCCTGAGGTAAGGTCTAAAGTTGAAAAGTAATTAGCTCTGCTTAATTTATCTAGAATATCATCAATTCTGGGTAAGGGTTGTGCATCTGTCTTAGTAATTAAATTTAGTTTTCTGAAATCAATACAAAGTCTAGTTTTTCCCTCATTTCGCTTCCTTGCCAAAGTCACAGGACTTGAGTATGAACTATGTGATTCTTTTATGATTCCTGCTTCTAACAAATTTTTAATTTGGGTCCTGATCTCTTTTTCCTCAGTTGGCGAAGTCCTGTATGCTCTTAGACTCACTGGTAAATCAGAATTTAGGATTATTCTTTGGGGTTCCATCCTTATTTTGCCTATGTCATATTTGTTAGTTGAAAACAGTCTATTATTTTTGTGCAATAAATTCTTTAATTCCCTATCAACATCTAAATTTTTGATTTGATCATTAATGTCAACATTTTCATAATTTGGATTACTTTCTGCTTTGATTTCACCAGAGCTTTCATTAAAATTGTCATTTACATCATAATCAATACAGAAAATACCATTTTCTTTCTGCGAATTTTCTTCATAAGGGTTAAACATATCAGAAACTTCAATTTCATGACCATTACTATTATTATCCACATGCTTATTATCACATTTATTTTGTAGGTGTAATGAAATTTTACTTATATCACAAATATTAACCATTTTCAAAGCAATTCTATTTTGATACACACACAATTGGTTACAATCAATTACTAATTTAAACTCTTTACACTCAGGAAGTCCCAGAATAAGATAAGGCAAGTCATTGTCCAAAACATATGCAGAAATGTTTCTAATTATTTTCCCTATTCTCAAAGTTAATACACATTTAGTTGTAATTAAGATTTCACCCTCAGCTTGCCTGACCTTAATTGGAGAGCTTGAATAGCATTTCAGTTGACATTGCTTGACCAGTTTTTGTGACATCAGACTAATAGTCGAAGCAGTGTCAATCACACAATTTAAAAAATTCTGTTTCTCATTTTCATATAGTCTTTTTGTTTTGTCAATCCTATTATTTCTGATAATGTTTCCCCTCAATGACAGTAATTGTCATCCTGGCGCCTGATCTCTTTCAAATTCAGGTTCCTCATAATGATGTTTATTGTCTGACACCGACATCTTATCAAATCTCTCATTAATAGAGCAAGTTTGTTCCCAATGATAAGCATTACTTATGCCAAAGTTAGAACATTTTCGACAGGGTCTAGATGGTAAGTCTGCATATTGTTGGTGGTGATTAATTTGGTTATTGGAATTGGGGGCAAAATTTCTATTCAACCTTTGATCTCTGGGTTGCCATTGTCTGAATTGTTGCTGCTGACTATAATTAGGTCTAAACTGAGTTTGTTGATTATTATTAGGTCTAAATTGAGGCTGGAAAGAGTAATTTTGTCTAAATTGGTGAGGTGGGCTATAATTCATCTTAACTTGAGGCTGGTTGTGATAATTCTGTCGTAATTGGTTCCTATTTTCAAATCTAGTGTTAAAAAAGTTATCCCGATCCCCTTGATTAGTTTTGTTTTCTTCATTATTTATTTTGTTTAGCTTATTAGCCAACACTATCCATTCTGTTGTGGTTTGAGGAGGATTTGCAGCTATGGTCATTCTCATTTGAGCATTTAGGCCTTGTGTTAGGCCTTCTAGTATTAATTTCTGTGATAACCCCAATCTCTTTCCTACATCAATTTTTTTATGAAAATATTTAGTTAAGTCATCATTATATTCAAATTTCAAATTGGAAAATTCAGAGAATTCCACGCTATCTGCCTCAAAGAATAATTCTTGCAAAGTGTCTTTTAATTCTGTCCAATCTTGGATGTCTAGGCAATTATTTACAAAAACGGTTAGAGCCTTTCCCCTGAGAAATTTTGAAATACTTTTTATTTTTTGTTCATTTGGAACATTTGCTTGGGAAAATTTCTGCTCAATATAGGCAAGCCATTTTTGTAATTTCATTCCCCCCTCTGGGTCAAAAGGAATAAAATCCCTGAATTCCCTCTCTACATATTCAAGTTGAAAATCGTCCTTGCATTCTGTCTCAATTTTATCTTCCCCCTGAAATTCTGTCTTTATAGATTTATCTTCCATCTTATAAGTTTAACACAATATCACAATTATATTTCAATTTAAAACAAGAATATAATATCATATAATCATAGTTTACTACACAATTTTAAAAAGTTTATGATGGTAGACATACAACCTGGTCATGTGATGCTTGTCTTATTACTGTAAAATTCTCGGTTGCACAAATTTTTTTATTTTTATTTATTCACGGTACAGCGCTAGGGCTTGCATAATGGCTAAATTAAATTCACACACAAGAACATCGATGATTTTTTAAATGGTGGGGATTATTTCCTGACGACAATCGTGAAGAATTTATCACACGGAGCACTGGAGAACACAAATCGTAAGTATACACATTCCGGCACAAAATTTCTGAAAAGGAAGATACACAATTTTTGAAGAAACACCGGACTTGGACGCCCACACGTTGAAACTGATCCAGGATGAATCTCACAGCAAGCCGACGCACTTATTGACACTAGCACCGAAATGGAGCCGTTCACGCTGGCCTCCGATCGAAGGTCGCAGATGGAGCTGATTCACCATCGTAAGGCAGAAATGCGCACTCATGCACCCAGCCAAAGCGAAAATTAACTACGCGGTGACGCTGAAACGAAAACGCCGAAATGCCTTGGAAAATCCAGTGGGGTGGTCGCAGCAGGTGAGAATGCTACCGACTTTTGTAACATGGGAGACTGACACTGGCCCAATAGATATCGAAATCTCCCATGTCACGGTGAGAAGAATATATTAATACTACAGTTCACTTCATAGCAAAACGACGTACTCGGTTTCTTACGGAAAAGACTTTATTACGTCTATTCAAGTCAGTTACAAAATGAGAAAAGCGTTACATGTACCCTTCATGTGGTTTATATAAACTTTGTCATGTGATCATCATCGCGATTAGGGATTTGCTGTTGTCGATAAGTCACATGTGGTTTTATATAATCTGCGCAGAGCTTATCTAAAATATTGGGGACGCCGCGCCTATTTGAAAAGGAAGCCATTTAATATTTTCTCTCGAGGTTATTAGAGTTTAGAATCAAAAGCGAAATTTAGCTCGTACGCCCAAGGGAATTTAGAATAATGTTAGATTTTAAAATGGTATGGGGTTTTTTATGTTATATATATATATACATATATATATATATATACATATATATATATATACATATATATATATATATATATATATATATATATATATACATATATATATACATATATATATATATATATATATATATATATATATATATATATATATATATATACATATATATATATATATATATATATATATATATATATATATATATATATATATATATACATATATATATACATATATATATATATATATATATATATATATATATATATATACATATATATATATACATATATATATATATATATATATATATATATATATATATATATATATACATATATATATATATATATATATATATACATATATATATATATATATATATATATATATATATATATATATATATATATATATATATATATATATATATATATATATATATATATATATATATATATATATATATATCTTACTCAGGAACACCGCCACTGAACATTTGACGACTTAAAACAAGTAGAGTGGTGTGACCAGTCTGGTTTCCAACTGATTCAGGCAGATGGAAGTGTCCGCGTGTGAACAATCCATAAATAAATGACTCCAGCATGTTAACAAGGGAATGTACACGCTGGTGGTCTCTCAGTAATTGTATGGGGTGTGTTCACCTGGCATGAATTAGGACCCCTCATACGTTGACAAATTCTCTGACCGGGAATTTTACGCTAACATCCTTTTAAATGTACTTCGCGCATGCATGCAATGCTTTCACTCTGATAGATTTGGTGGGTTCCGATAACAATGAGCCACATACATACATAGCCACTAAATTATTGATTGAGGACGTTATTGAGGAACGTTATTGAATGCATCTAGGATGTGATGCATGTTCTGTTCAAAGAAGAGATCCACAACTCTGGGAATATTATAGAATTGGGGACCACTTCTTAGGAGGCATGGTATTCATTGTCTACATATTTAATCAGAAAGCTTATGGTGTCCATGCCCGTTCATGTTTTTGTAGTTATACGATTCGAAATAGTTACGACAGTGATATATATATATATAAGTGATCGAGGAATGTGTATACGACAGTTATATATATATATATATATATATATATATATATATATATATATATATATATATATATATATATATAACTGTCGTAACTACCATTAAGGCTGCTATGTACTAACCCCATTGGATTCGCTCACCTCAATATTAACCTATGGAGAATATTAGTCTACGGATTGCTGACTTGGATTCAAAGATTTTTTTTTTAAAAATTGTACTCCGTCATAGAAGAAGAAAAATTTTACATTTGTGTACATTTTTAATTTTTTTTAAATGCAATTAATATTTTAAAATTTAAATTACTCGGGGAAAAATCTGGTACAGTGTGTTTTAAACGCTCATAAATTCCTTCGGTGGAAGAAATTTATAAAATGTATCCTGTAGCACTTTGTAGAAAAGTTCAGGCTATCTGACAATACCAATTTTATTTAATTATCAACATTTATGTACCTGTAAATAGTTGACAAAATATATTTTAAATAAAAAATTTTGGGGCAGTGTTTAATCCCCTATAGTGAAAGAGGCATTGCAATCCCTCAAAAAGTCAATCCTAAGGGTGGTGGAATTCTCGAACTGTCAACTGGAGTCATCCCAACACAAGAGTCTGCAAGAAGAGGAAAATGGAAATACTATTTTTTTTTCTTAGTACATAGCAGCCTTAAAAGAAACCCTATGATTCAACCTCGTTTTCTAATACATAAATCATTTTGCAGATAACTTCAGTGATTAATCTCATGAATTACTCTCTAGAGACCTACACTTTAACTCGAACGAGAGATAAAATTCATTCAGAATAACTCCTCTGAGGTCACACAAGTAACTTAAAATAAATAACGTTGCAAAAACTGTTTAAAATAGTTCAACCATATATCAGTTGTAACGAAATTAACATTTATGGCTTTGTAAATATTTCTAAAAGTTATCCGCGATTTTGCTACTCGGAATATAACTTTATTTATATTTCAGCACAACAAAATCGGAAAAATATGAAACATTATTTAATTCACTTTTTGTTTTAATAAGTATGATTTACACCAAATTTTAACAATGAGGTATATTATGTGGTACATGGGGATCACTTATGGAAAAAAATATAGTTTATCTCTTTTATATATTTTAACTTATATGTTATCAAATTCTGTCAACAGCGTACAATCTAAAGTATATTACTTTCCCTATTAAAACAACTTTCATTCCATTTATTTTTTGCGCTTTAATTTAGTTCCTGATAATCAACAACAAATACCTAATGTGTTTACGCTTAAAGAGGTTTTTTTTTTTGGAATTTAAAATTAAAACCTGTTTAAACGTTGATTAAATTAGATAGGCCTTTTCTATAATTCAATAAAAAAGTTTTATGTGCAGTCAATTTTTATTAGAAAATTTCAGGCTACTCTAATAATATGCTGTCACTAATCATTTTTTTTATGAAACTTTCTTTACTCCATTATAATATATATATATATATATATATACAGTTGAACCCCGTTATAAGGAAATTCAAGGGACCAGAGGTTTTGTTCCCTATATCCGAACCATTAAGAAAAATGTTAGAGTTCACAAAATTTATAACTCATTAGTTGCTATGTATATTCAATAATGATGAATTTAAAGAATGTTAAACTCTATTAATAAGATCATTAATGAATTGAATTGACTAAAATCGATTACATTGAACTGACACGATACTAATTTAATAACCTAAAAATGAAGACAAAAAGAAATAAATTTATTTTATCTTTAATAGTTGCTCACTGTTTTGATACAGAAACAATGGGTAAACTTCTGCTAACATGAGGCCAATTTCAAACACATTTTATGAATATCTTTGTCCAATTCACCAAATGACTCCAGCACTCTTTTTTCCACAGTTTGTGTTGAAAAAATCTTATTAATTACACTCATCGTTGCTGTAGCATATGAGATGGTGGAGATTTCGTCGTTTATGTGCTCCTCTTCATGAGCATCTGAAGCAGAATATTCGATTTCAGAATGATTCATTTTTATTTCTTCCACAATGTCTTCATCAGTCAGATTTTCACATGCAATGACTTCATCATCACATGTTTCGAACAACTGCACGCCACAATCTGAGAATGATGAAATTTTGTGCTTTTCTATCCACATCGCGATAGGTAAATCTTCCTCTTCATCTTCTTCAGCATTCTTTGCTTCTTCAACATTTGTTGTATCTTCAACATTCTAAAAAAGTTTAAAAATTAAAAAAAAAAATTCAGTTGTCGACTGAAAAAAATGTTCCTTATAGCTGATTCTTAATATTTCAGAGATTCGCTATAAACGGATAAATTACCATTAAACACAATAGGAAAAAAGCGGGACCAAAATTTTCGTTCGTTATATCAGGGAGTTCGTTTTCTACCATGTTCGCTATAACGGGGATCGACTGTATATATATATATATATATATATATATATATATATATATATATATATATATATGCAGGTGGAAATTGAAATAATGGAAACACCTGCCAATATTAATGACTTTTAGGAAAGTGATTCGAAATCCTTACAAAGACAAGTCTGACCCCGAGCAGTTTTTTTTGGAATTATATATATATATTATTCTACTATCGGGTGGCAGGAATGAAGCTACGGACATCGTACTTTTTGGTGGACTGCACAAGATGTCAAACATCTGAGACCTTTCAGAGATTGTACATTATTGGAGCGTGCCTGAGATTTGCGGAGTATCTGTTACCGCAATCCTCAGGGATTTAGGTGTTTTCCGATGTAGGTAGAAGGTCATGATGGCCTAAATTGGGCACGGAAGGACATCCTCTGTGAAACAGAATAGAAGACGAAAGGGAAAGCTGAGTAAAAGAGAGTGGCGGATATTGAAGAGGATTGTGACATTAAAACTGTAGACAACTGCAGCTGTTGTGAATGCCTCTGCAGACAAGTGACCGTAGAACTCAATCTTCAAATGCAGACTCCAGTATCAGTAATTTCAGCGAAGAGTGAACTTCACATACAAAATATTTTTGGCATAGTATTAATTCCTAAACCACTTGTAACAGTTGTGAATTCAAAACTTCCTCTACAGTGGTGCCACGAGCATAAATCCTACTCAAGTAATTTGCTGAAAAATGGCATGTGGTCAGATGAATTATCGTTGACATTGTTGCCCACCACACGACGTGTGTATATCTGTAGAATATTCACACAAGCGTATGATCCTGTTTGCCGCATGCCAGGTGTCAAACATGGAGAAAAATTTGTCAGTGTATCGGCGGCCATCTCATGGTTTTCAGAAGATACTATTGTAACCCTATATGGTTGATTTGACAAGGAAGGGCTATGTCGAACTTTTAGCCAACAAGAAACATCCTATGGGTCAAACATTGTTCCCTGCGGGAGATGACGTGCTGTAGGATAATAATGATACGATCCATACAACTATATCTGTCACGACGTTGTTCAAGTAAAACATCTAATTTACCCCGCACAGTCCCCCTACTTCAATGGTATCGAAGCATTAAGTTATGTTTTAGAAAATAGCGTTAAGAATGGATATCCACCACCAGTATCTCCAAAGGATCTTTACATTTTCTTCATGAAGAATAATGAAATATTTCTTTTAACCAATATGCGTGAGTTATATAATTCTTTTCCAAAGCGAATTCAGGTGATATCACATGCCAAAAGCGGTCCACCGCCATATTTATAAAAGATTTAAAAAAATAACAAATGATTCTAAATGATATATATATATATATATATATATATATATAATAAAACTTTAAAATAAAATAAATAAGAATAGGATATAGGATATACATGGAGCGATGCACAAAAATGGTGAGAAGGGGATTGCGATCCCTCTTTCCTGGTTAAACATGTTTTTACTCGAACACTCGCGGTTGACTAGAGCATCGCGAGACCTTTGCACTCGATAAAAGAGCTAAATGAAAGAGCTGAAAAAAAGGGCTAAATAAAAGAGTTGAAGATATTAAAACCCGATAAAATCAAAAAATCTGAAAATATATTAATACAAGACCACTAAACAATACAAAACACTAACCACATATAAACACACACAAGCCACTCTTTATAATCTCAAAGTCGCCAAATCAATTAAGCCCGTAAACTGGCAGTCATTTGCGTAGTTAAGTCAATATTTTTCATGATTTCTTGCCTTGATATTTAAAAAAAATTACATTATTCAGCACGAAATAAAACGAATATTGGAAATCCAATGATGAATTTAAAAATGGGAAAATACTATATCTTTTTAGCTCATTATTACTATATAAATTTCCACAACGTAATAGATGGTTAAAAAGGAAATTTCTAAAAAATTGACCTGTGCACAGCAATTTGTCAAGCTGATAATTTTAATTTTGTATTTTTCACGTTTATCGTATATTCTATATTCAGTCTCATTATTAACACCACACCTAAGATTTATATCCAGGTAATCAATATTTCATCTGTATTGTGTAATGTCTCAGTTAATTCTAAATACACAAGTTATCAAAAATTAAGGAAAATTCACAAAAAGAGGGATAACACGTTCAAAACTAGGCCATTCTGTTTAAAATTTAATATTTTGTTCAGTAAAAGTTGCTTAACAATACCACATTAAGCAAAGAGCAAGTTGGCAATTGTCGCTGCGAGGCTGAGATTAGAATCTGGCATAGCCAAATTGTACAAATGACCTCCAGACATCATTTGACCGAAGAACTGCGATGGCGAGCTATTGGGAGACTAGAGGCAGGACAAAGTCAGACAGAAGTGGCCAGATGGCTGAAAGTGAGTCCGTCTAAGGTTCATAGACTTTGGCAACAATTTCTAACCACAGATTTGGCATCCAGGAGGTTCAGCCAAGGACGGCCATACGCTACGGCGAGTGCCGATGATCGATATTTGTCATTATGCGAACGAAAGAATAGAACCGCAACTCCGTCGGAACTCAGATCCTCCCTCGCTGCAAGCTCCGGAAGTTTGGTATTAACCATGCGTAGAAGGCTTCACGAAGACGGTATTTTTGCGAGGCGACTAGCCATTTGCGTCCCGCTCACGTCGCGCATAGGCGGGAAAGTTTGCACGGGGCACGTCAACATATCCACTGGACACGTGATCAATTGAGGGCTGTTAAAGCGATAGAAGGCGTATTTTGATTTGGAGAGAACCTGGAACTCATTTTTACCCATCACACATCCGTTAAAGAGATGCATATGGATCAGGGAGTGTCTGTGTTTGGGGTGGTATCTCTTTGGGTGGATGCAAAGACCTCCATGCCTTTCCCCATGGAAATGTGAATGCTCACACCTATAGAGATGGCATCCTTGATTCTTATATTTGCCCTTATTCTGGGGCAATTGTTGATGCTTTCGTGCTACAGGACGATACCGCGAGACCTCATAGGGCACGCATTGTGGATGTTTATCTTGAGCAGGAAACACTTCAGCGCATGGAGTGGCCAGCTCGATCATCGGACCTGAATCCTACTGAGCACTTTTGGGACTCTTTAGGACGATGTATAGCTGCTCTCAGTTCTTCTCCTAGGACCCTAGCCACGCTTTGAACTGCTTTGCAAGAGCAATGGCTCTCACTTCCTTCCAAACTCATAGACCGCATAATTCACAGCATCACACATTACTGTATGTGCTGTATGCTTCTCGGGGGATCATATGCCATATTAAACGTACTTTTCCTATACAAAAACTGACACATCCTATTTGTTCATTGTTTACATATGCTAGTTTCTATAACACCATAATTGTCTGGCGATTTCTTTTCATGCTATTTTATACCTTCCTATGTTTTGTATAATGTGTATTAGGTTCATTAAATTCTACGCGTAACTTTTTGAGTAATCGCTATTTTTGTGACTTTTCCTTAATTCTTGATAACCAGTGTATTTTGTAAAAAAGTCGAATTTTATATCTGAGTTACCATTTCGAAATATTATGAGGACGTCGTCCACATAGTTTAGGTATATAATCTCGTTACTGATGCATGTACCTCTCTCATATGAAAGCAAGAATATGTCGGCAAATGCCCATTCGAATTCATCTCTTTTATTTATATAAATTAAGCCCATTACATACATAAGTTTATATTAGCACGATATGTAATTGTGTCATGTATTTTGCATAGGTTATATATTCATTTCGGTCGTATTTTTCTAATGCCTATTTCATAATGCATAATAGGTCCTCAAAGTCTATGGAATTGAATAAGTCTATAAAATCATAATATTTGATGTAAGTCACATCATTAACCCCTTCAACTATATCTATTACATTCATTAGTATCCAATTTTTATTTCTCTTTATTTATTTGTAAAAAGTAAAATAGAAATATTAGTACACAGACGCAAAAATCTTTCTCATTGTTATTTATTTATAGGCTTCAATGAAAGCCAGGCCCGATAATAAATGAGCATTTGTTTTAAGTCTATTAATTTACGTGAAAAATTATCAGCGACCAGGAGATATATGTATAAATCAAAAAGAGAGAATTTATCGCTGAAAGCAGAGGCTCTAGTGGGACGCGATTAACAAATAAATGCGAGTTACAAATGCTGATGAAGTATTTGAGTCGAAACAGTCGGAGAGAGAAAAGAGATCGGAGTTTGTTTTCACTGTTAAACGTCAAATAACAGAAAGAGCTTGAGTAATGATAGTTTCCTGTTATTTATTTTCATTAGATAATGCGCGACAAAGTGTTCGGTGTTGGATATTCTAAGCATTTTTCAATGAAATTAGAGTTTGAATAGATAAGATAAGTTAAAATTTTCATTTTATTATGCTGTTCGAAATAAAAATAATTACACACATATATATATATATATATATATATATATATATATATATATATATATATATATATATATATATATATATATATATATATATATATATATATATATATATATATATATACTAGTGGACCCGACAGACGTTGTCCTGTTCAATCGTTGTAAATCCAAAAATCATAAAATTATTTTAATAAAATTTAAATTGTTTAGACCGTTTTGATGAAAAAAAATATGTAAAAAAAAATATTTTTAAAAAACCTTACACCGCCACGCGTTTCACAAAACTCATTTAGTTGACCACAAAACTCATTTAGTGTGGTTTTGGGGTCAGTTAATGCTCGTTGTAGAGCAGACTGTTCCTTGAAATAAACACGCTGTCCATTTTCAATATGCACGGCCAAATGTATAACAGCAGGATCTCTTTCGTGTATGGGAAAATTTAAAATGCGCCAAATTACTTCATTGCTGCCAATGTATCGGCCCATTTGATAACGTGTTATTTTGTCGCTATCATTTACATTTTGAACAGCAAATACAGCCTTTATGAACGTATTTGCAAATGTATTTGATGGACGTCATCGAACTGCATAGCTCAACGTTTATGTGTGCTTTGTAGGTTTTGCACAGCAATGGAGAATACGGAACCACCCAGCGATTATCAATATCAACTATTACACAGTTTGACATGCACAATTGATATGATTGACCACCATTGTCCATGTCTATACGACGATATGATGAATAACCATCAATATTGGTGATAGTATTGTTCATACATGCTTTTGGAAAACGTTTCGTACATATTCTATTGTCCATACATGGCGCCGTCATGTTCAGAGTACCGCATGGACCATGGATCATATTAGTGGTAACAATGTCGCACAACGCTTGATCTATATTCCGATCCAGAATTTCCGCTGAAATAATTTTATCAATTTCTTCTGGCCACACTTTATCGACCAACCAAATTAAAATATGAGCATGTGGTAAACCTCGTTTTTGCCATTCAACAGAGTGCAACCAGCAAAGTGTTTCGCCGAATGCAAAGTGATGTGTAATCAAGTTTATCAACGACTTTAATTTTTGTTTAAATACACGTGCAGTGATATCGTGCCGATGCATAGCTGTATGATCTGGCAATAAAACAATTTTAATTTCATCCCAGTTTGGATTGCACGTAAATGTGATAAACAGATCTGGTCGGCCGTATGCACGCACGAAAGTCATGGCGTCTTGAATATATTCTTGCATATGACACGGACTACCAATATATGATGATGGAAGAATATATGCTGTACCGATGATGTTGATATTAGTTGTTTCATCTACATTACCGACAATAGCATCACGCAAATGAATGTACTCCCCAGAACGAAGCTTCGCTTGATTAAATTTGATGTTCCGTAATCGCTCACTTTCAATTTTCACATACATATCATTGATGCATTGATGAAATAGGTGGTGAAATCAAGAATGTTGTTATCTTCATTGGCACGAATCATCAGCCAATATTCGTAGAAGTTCATCGCGCTAACTTTCTTGTTAAGTTCTGCACCTGCAAAATAAAAATATAAATAAGACAAAAAGAAATTTATTATACGAAAAAAAGAAAATAGAAAATAATGTATATGTTGTACCTGCCACTGGATTTCTTTGTTTAATGTTTAAATGATATTCATCTTGTCCTTCCCAAAATATCGATGGATATTGCAAAGCATCGTAAGAATGATGATTGTCTTGAATCATCTGCGCCGTGTTGTCTCTGCGTTGTATCCGTATATCTCGACGTTCAGATGGGTAGCCAGCCATAACAACTGCAACTTCATTAACAGTTTGTACATTGTATTTGTCTGCGTGCTCTCCATATGGTACTTTCTCTGCTTTAATGATAATCACGTAGCTGTCGTTTTGCAATCTGTTGGAAACAGTCTTGAACAACTGGACCAACTGGATATGAATTTGCAAAAATATTTCCAAAGTTGCCACTATTTCTCACCCCTCCATCTGCTCGATGTGTTTGTATTAGCAGCGTGTGTAAATTTGTTGCTTTTGTCGTCTTTCATTTGTTGCCATTGTCGCCCATGAAGTAGATTTTCAAAAAAATTTGATCGGCATCAGGCATTGAGAACAAAGAACCAATTCGATGATACACTTGGCCCTGAATCTTAAATGTTGATGCAAAATTACGACCAACCTCATTATGAACGATTTTTCTTGCTCCAAATGATGTCATTTGGAAGCAAGAATTGAATTTACGAATTTTACGCAAAAACAATTTCGATTGAGATGTGGCTCCAGCCAATAGGGTTTTCAATGGTTCTGTAGGCAAATTCAATGGTGGAAGTGAAACTTTTCCTGATGCGCAGCACAGACCGGCATTCATGACAGTGTTGGCATTCTTTGTTCCTATTGCCAATGACAATTAGTGCATGTGACGAATAGTCTATTTCTGGATCATATTCGAACTCAAGACGGTGAAGTGATGCACTTGTTAATGCGCGACGTTCTTGCACAAGTTGTCGATCATGTGCTCTGTGTGCGTCGGGGACTCGTTGACGTGCCTCTCTTTGTCTCAATGCATTAGCTCGAAGACGTTCATTGGGATGCTCTCGATTTTCATTTGCAGGTGTGTTTGCCGAATGGTTTCTTAAATTTACATTGTCCGCCAATTGATCTTCTGCCGTTCTATTTAACCTACGGTTATGGACTGTTTGTGCATTTCGTGTACGTCGATTTCTTCCTCGTCCACGAAGACGTGACATTATTCTGTAATAAATGCACAAAAAATAAACATAAATAACTTATTGAAGTTAAAATTATCAAGAATGTGGACTAAATTTTATTTAAATGCCTATTAGTATTGCTAATCAATGACCCGTTCAATACTTCATAAGTTGCATAGAATCAAATGAGAATTGACAATTTAAATTTGTAGGTTAAGTTAATTGTTATTGAATGCACGTGTATACATACATGCAAAAAAAAATTCTTAAATGCGATTGCAGCGATGCCTATTGGATCCAATTGTGAACCTAAACTAACCGAAAATGAACAACAACACATAAATAAATAAATAAATTAATTTTAAAAAAACATTTTCTAAAAGCATTAAAAAAACATTAAAAAACATTAAAAATCAACAAAAACATTCCGAAAATTGCACGCAAAATCAAGGATGCGTATTATACACGTTTGCGTATTATAGTCAAGATTTTACAGTATATCTATGTATATATAGCGTAGTTGTGTGCTGTAAGGGGGCACTAGTTAAGTTTTTATTACAGAAAGACCCTCTAATATTTTGACAAATGTAGTTCTTTTCATAGTACCTTTTAATATATATTCAAACTTTACGTACAATCAGTCGGTAATATATGCGAAATGAAATGAGCAGCATGTTGAAGGTAGGAAATTAGTTAAATAATATATATTTCTCTCTCGGGAGGTCGAACAAAATGACTGTTTTTACTGTCTCACAACAACATTGTCGAAGACATAATGGATCATAATCTGCTAACGTGAACATTAGCTCAAAGAACTAAATAGCATTGCGTTAAATTATTCTAATGCTTAAAGTTATGTTAAATATACTGCTCGTGAAACCTTCCTACTGGGAATTAACTGAGAAATTTATGAGATAGTCCGAAGTAATTGGTATATGATTAAAATTGTAAATTCGGTGGATGTATTTTTATTTGCCAGTTGGCAACAGCAAAATAAATACAAAATTCAAATTATTTTTCGGGTGTGCTAACGTATAGGACTATAATACTCTCATATAAATTAATTTAAATATGAATGGTGGGCCTTTAATTTTGTGCTGAATCCCCCGTTATATATTAGGTAGAAAGCTAAAATTTTATTAGTTTAATTTGCTCAAAATGAATAGTTCCTGTAGTATTCAAATTTCTGTTGAAAGTAAAATTGAACTCATTACATACTATGATTTTTCGAATCCATTTATTACAGCATAAATTCAGTTCATTTGCTGCGTTGAATGCGGAAATTACTAAGTAATTGTTATGAGTAGATACTAACAAAAGTTTTAAATTTATCCATAAAAACAATTTTTAATACTACTATTTATTTTAATATTACTATCTTTATCAAGCGGCTTTTAAATATATATTGCATCCGTAGAAACCATATCTTGTTATACATATATATATATATATATATATATATATATATAAAATTTTTTTTTCAAGATTCGTTTTAACGAAATTGTATCTTTGAGAGATATTAATGTGATTTTACATTAATGATAGGTTTCCAATAGAATTGTTTTAAGAAATGATATATATCATTATATTTAAGTATTGTATAATGGTATGTATTTGATGGCACTCGATTTAAAATTTCCCCTTATTCAAATGACAGATACTTAAGACAAGTAAGTGATGTTCTTTTAGAAAAAAGATTTATTAATATGGAAAAGGTAATGCTTATTGCCTTACAGAAGAGATAAGTTTAAAATGTACCCAAAAGAAGTAAAATTCAAGACATTACATCTAGAATAATATATTTTATTCCGTTCATATTGAAATTGAACGTACTATTTTCATATAATAATTTGAAGTATGAAGTAGTTTGTTTTTCTATTGATCATATATATATATATATATATATATATATATATATACAATTTCACAGTAAGAACAAGTTTCCAACACAATTGTTCCTGGAAATTGCATGTACCATTATGCTTATAAGTAATTCATAACGGTATGCTTTTAATTGCACTCGATTGAAAATTTTCAAATTTTCAAGTGAGGAAAAATTGAGGCAAATCTGGCCTCAACTGTTGATTATAAGAATTGTTCATAATGTTTTATTTGCGGCATTTTTACATGTAGTTTTCATTTTCCAAATCTCAATTTTATCATAAAATCTCATGGGCTATTCTATTTTTAAACAAGACTTCGTTGGATACAGTAAATTTTCGTCCGGCCTAAATACGATTTGCTTCCCTTTAAATTCTTTGATGTATTTCGGAAATGACCTCCTTGACAGCTGAAAACTTCAAACCCTTTCAATGCATCCAACATTAAAAAAAAAGTCTGTTATCTCCGACGAAGAAGTAGTTTTTGGTGCATCGATTTCAGCCCAACAAAACTTGCTTAAGTGCCTTTTATACGCTTAGGTAGTAACTTTCTTCATGTAAAAAATGTTTCAGACTAAAATGCGCAGTAAATTATTAATATTAAACATCTTTATGCATTTCTTATAGCATAATAGTATATGCATTAAATAATAGCGCTGGATACCTTCAAAATCTTTTAATACCCAGCTCCCGTATTTGCCATGGGTCTAGCGATGTCCAGTCATCTATCAGCAGAAAAATTTACCCTGCAGCATTTTCAAACATTTGCGTTGTTGTGAAGCGCATATGGGAACTTAAGTAGGAAGTATGAAGCTGACTAATGCATTTCTAAAGCCCTTGTTATTGCTGAGTAACTTCTAGATTTATTCACAAAGGTAATAAACTAAAAGGTTTTAGTTTAGGAACAATGATGACATTTTGCCGAGGTCGTCAGACATAGGCACTACTCATGCAAATTTCAAGGGGAGGAAAATAATCACAGTTTGTAATGAGATAGAAGAAAACGTAAAAAGTGTGGTAGGTAGGAAATAGGATTAAAATTTTAATAATAATTATTAATGTCGAACCCCGTTATAGAGAACCCGGTATATAACGATCTCATGGATATAACGAATGAAAATTTTGGTCCCACCGATTTCATATTGTATTTAATGCTAATTTATCTTTTTATAGCGAACCTCCGAACAGTTAAGAATCGGCTATAACGAACCCTTTTTCAGTTGATTGCTGATTTTTCTCATGTTTAAACTTTTTAAGAATGTTGAAGAAGCAAAGAATGTTGTAGAAGAAGATGATGATTTACCTATCTCGATGTGGATAGAAAAGCACAAAATTTCCTTATTCTCAAATTGTGACATACATTTGTTCGAAACATGTCATGATTAAGTCATTGCATGTGAAAATCCGACTGATGAAGATATTGTGGAAGAAATTAAAATGAATCATTCTGAAATCGAAGATTCTGCATCTCATGCTGATGAAGAGGACCATATAATTGAAATCCCCACCATCTCAGATGCTACAGCAGCGATGGGTGTACTTAATAAGTTTTTGTCTAGACAAACAGTGGAAGAAAGAGTGTTGGAATCATTTGATGTATTGGACAAAGAAATTCATAAAATGTTGTTGAAATCGGCATCACGTCAGCAGAAGATTACCAATTATATCTGTATCAAAACAGTGAGCAACAATTAAAGGTAAAAGGTATTTATTTCCATTTGTCTTCATTTTTAGTTAATTTAATTAGTATTGTGTGAGTTTAGTGTAATCGATTTTAAACAATTTAATTCATTAAGGATCATTTTTAATAGATTTTATCATTTTATAATACATCATTATTAAATACACATAAAAACTAATGAGTTATACATTTTGTAAACTGGGACATTTTTCTTAACGGATTGGATATAGCTAACCACAGGATATAGCGATCAAAACCTTTGGTCCCATGAAGTTCTTTATAACGGGGTTCAACTGTATTATTATCGTAATTATTACTATTATTATTATTATTATTATTATTACTATTTTACAATTATAAATATTTCGATAAAACGAATGCCAAAAATTCTTAAAAAATTTTTTTTGATGAATTATCCCATCATCTTGAAAGAAAATGAAGTTAATTGGAAGTTAACTTGCATTTAACTTCTCTCTACCCTCCCAGCCGATAGAAGTCTGCACCAGTCTACAAACAAAATTAACTGAAAATAACTGAAAATTCTTGCTTAAAGATGACTAAAAGTATTAAAAAAATGCATTGTCACCGTGTTCTGAGCTATCCTAAAAGTTTCAAATGTCTAGCTAGTCGGGAAGTTAATTAAAAATCGATTGCAAGATTTGTAAGGGACAAACACACAAACAAACAAGAAAGCAAGTTAATAAAAACAGGGTAAAAATGTAAATAAATGAGATTATTTATTTCTATAAAACTGATATTAAAATAAGAAAAGTAATTTATGACTCTCATATTTTACGGTACGCTCTCAGACTAACACCTGATTTTTTATTTTTATATTATAACAATTTCGTCATATCTTTATACTACGTTCTTGTTATGAATGCAAATATATCCAATAAGAGAATTTATTCCCCAAAGTGATCCGAGAGATCTCCAAGCATTGTTGTCATTGTTCATAATTCTGTTGAAAAATGTATTCGAAATCCCTCAGGTTTTCACATTTCTTTAGAGAAAGTCGAGACTCTTCTCAGACGATTCTTTAAAATCTTTTGATATTTTAGCTCTGCTAAATAAAGTATTTTTCCTCCTTTCTAAATAACCTATCTCAAGTTCTCATTTGGCAGGTGTTAGAGATGAATATGAAGATTCCAGTCAAAAAGAACTGCCTGTGATAAAGATAAATGCATGGATTTGCCTGATAAACAATGCTATTTTTCAAATGTTAAAGGACAGAAAAATGAGAAACGGCTGATTTATACGATTTTTCTTAAATGTCTTAGTAACTGCAAAAGTAAACATGTGAAGTATTTGCCATTAGATAAGGGAAATATTTGTATCTGCAACAATATGTTTAAACTCACCCTTTAAAGTATACGTATTTTATTCTGGTCTAGGCCGGACATGAGTACGTTAAATCCGTCCACCGGAATGTCATTCTATGAGGTCAGGGGGTGGAGAAGGTACAAACCCAAAAGTTTCACCCCTGAGGATGCTCGGTCAAAATTGTGGTGGCACCTAGCCAAGTTGGACTCCGACCTCTGTGGTGCTATTATAAACCGGAAACGCACTACTCAGCCTGCAAAGCCTATAAAGACGTTGTCTGGAACTTCCCGCCAGAGGGCATTAGTAACAACATCAACAAAAACAACATCATCTACGAATTTTGAATCAATCATTCCTTAATATCTGCTATGTATTCCTTTTGTATCTGACATTTGAATTCACTTGTGTATCAGCGTACGCGATCACTACTCTCTGTATGTATTATCAAATATGATATTTAAAAAAAAAACTAAGACAATAAAATGCACATTGGAATAAAGAATTTCATCATCCCAATTAACAATTGAGGCGGTGAAAGGCAAAGTTGTGTAAGTCAGTAAGTCAAGTGGTGTAAGTCCAAAACGTTTTACTGCAAAAACTACAAAAAAGTCAACTATAAGTTGAAGAAATTATAATTCATAATAATTATTATAATATTGTAAATAATAATTATTTGCAGTTCCACTATAAATTGAACACGAGGATTACATTTTTGCCCTCAAATAAAAAAAAGTTGAAAATGCGACCTACACCACTCAATTATATAAGGTATAAAATTGTGTATGAATTACCGCAGCAATCCAGCGTGCCATTCCGAATACGATAAATAGAGACATGAATGTCGAGTCATCCTTCTACTAGATCTATTGACAGAAAAAGTGCAAAGATGTTAGTTGAGTCCAATTATGTATCCATTACCCACGTTAATTTCCAAGATCCCAGCTCCCATCCTAGAGGTCTTTTTCATAGGATCCAGGTAAGGAGTCTGAGAAGACCATTTATCATTTCATTTTTTCCTTTTAAGAAGCTAGTTCGTCAGAAACTTACCATTGAGGCATTGTAAGCGCCCAGTGATGAAAGAGATGTTAGGTGAACTGTCATCGAATCTCCTCACATCTTTGATATTAAAAGCGTCTAATCCGGGTGCCATCACTGCATTGATCTGTAGTCAATGAAAGACGGATGGATATGAAATAAAACTGTCATGGTTATGGCTTGGTTTCTTGCTTTCATGTGATTCAGGCATTTTTTGCAAAAAAAGTAATTGTAAAAGTTATGTTGATAACAAGGATTCAACGATTAGCCACTTTAGGCATTTCCTCCTTCAAGAATTAAAGGAAAGTCCGAACAATGTTTCTCCAACAATATTCTATTGAATATCGTATACATGTTTATTTAACTTACCCAACTATTTTTTTTCAGTATTTGCTTCACGCCCTGCTCTCCACTCATGCTAACGTAACTTTCAGACTGTTTTCGTTTTCTAGTTCACCTACCTTTTCCCAGGCGTAACGTACTTTGTTCGTAATCAGATATTTGGTATAGTTTCATTGCTCGCTTAGAATAAGTGCAAATGTCCAGGTTTACACGAAAATGGATACTTTTCATCAGAAACTGTGGTGGCGGTGATGTGTGTCTGTGGGGGGGGGGGGGGGGTGTGTGGGGGGGGCAGAGAGGTATACTGTACATAATCAAACATCTTATGTTAAGCAAAATTAAAATTCCTACCAGTTTATTGTCACCTACCAAGAATAAATATAGTGTTTCAAACAGTTCTCTCGATAAATATAAAATTTAGCACCCGAATATTTTTTATAGTACTCAGCACATTCATATACATTCATGTAAAAGCTCGTTTGTGCACGACTCTGATAAGCCTTAAATGTTCGGAACTACCAATTCTACAACTACTGACAGCATATAATGACAATAGTACACTGCATGGGGCTAAATATACACGATAGGTTGGAATTATAGTACAACAGTCATGAATTATATTTACTATTATAAAGGTACATGATATGACTTAATATGACTAGAATTGTTAGATAGATCTCAAACGTTCCTGTTCATGTAATGGAATCTGAATATTTCTTTACTTCAGCATGGTAAAGCTTGATTAAGATCTAGTTATAATATCTGTGAAGTATCTACAAGGCTTCAAAGGAGGAAAATATTAAGAAACATCCATCACGGTGGAGAACAGTTCAGCTGGATTTATTCTTAATTATATACATTTACAGCCAACATCTAGATGTATTTCGAGATTGATCGCAAAACAAAAGACATAAAAATAGCACGTAGTTGCCAGAACCTGTACACATGGACGCATGGTACAGGTTCATGGACACATCAAAGGATAGCTAGAAGCCAAAATTATTTTGAAAGAGCCAAGTTCACATTTCTTGTCCCAGTGTATGGGAGGAGAATTTTGAAGTAGGATTATGTTCCTCAATAATGGTCCTCCGGAAAGAAAAAAAATGTCATGCGTCGCGAGTTATAATTTTGGCAGAGCGCAAAACCCAGTAGCAGTAAACAGTTAAATAGAAAAGTACCAAATTGCGTCAAAAAAAGAGATAAGTAATGATAAGTAATCCTTCGTTAATTACCCGCGGTAGTTTCTTTAGAAGAGACTACCTGAAATATTTCTTTTGGTGAAGATTGGTAAATTAGCTACAAAAAGTTTTAAAAAAAGTGTAAGAAATCTAAGGAGTAGCACGATTACCCATAAGTTGATCTTATAAGTGTTTTCGAGTCTGACGAGAACCTTACGACGATGATCTGACTGCAATGAAGCGCTTTCAATAATTAAATTAAATTTTAAGAGAAACTAAAATGGCCGAAAGATTGCTTCATTACATTTTGCGGGAAAGGTCGAGAACGTATTTAATGCCGACGTAATTATAGGCCTAAGCGTTTGTCGGCAACGTTAGCCAATTTACGAAAGTTTTATGAGCCTAGCGTGTGTGGGGTCTGTGATTCCAGACTCAGATAAGCGGTGGAGGGCACTACTTGTGACATTATTCAACAATGACTTTTTGTGGGAGATTGATAGCGGAGTTCGTTGGTAGACCACGAGGGTTAGCGGTTTGTCTTGCGGGTGGTCATCAGCTGTTTGCATTGTTACGTAAGAGGGGCGTCTTTGTATAAGAACGAGTATAGCGAATGAGAGGTATTTAAGTATAGAGACTCGGCAAATGAAATGATGTGAGTTTCCTGAATGACTGAAGAAATGGTTTCGGAGGCGGGAACTGTGAGAGAATAAAAAAATTGAAGTGAGTTTTTTTGGAGACGTAAAAAATTCAGTCGGAGTCCAGAAGGCCTGGCCCTGGGTTCGGCTGAAGAAAGTCTGTTCATGCTTTACTGCCCATAGCCCGGTTGACTGTTCCCGGAGCTAGTGTCAATTTCGGGTAGAGAAAAAATAATACGACGAAGTTTTACACTTAGAATCTCGGTGGATCCTTCCCGAGATAAAAAGCCTGTGTGGCGTGGAGACCGGTAGATTATTCCCGGAGATTTAAATTGCCTGATGAGAAAAGATTGCGGAGAAGAGCATCACTAAAAGATGTTCCAGCGATATCTACTATAAGTCTCCCGACGACCTGTTAGAACGACCTCCAGTGCCCCATCATTTAACGAGAGACACCCCGGCCAGAGAGGAGATTGGACACCTAACCCCAGTGATGCCCTCAACTAAAGGACGTGAATGCTTTATCTTGTTTTTGTCTGGTTCAGATCCCATTGTTGCTGATCAAGGTTCGTGCGGGTTTAGGTGATTGGGATATATTTTTTTTAGATAGGAGATTTTGGAGATCAGATTAATTAGTGTTATGTTTCGTGAATCGAGAATGTAAATTAGATAAAACCCTACTTTATTAAGTACTAAGATTTCATACTGGTGTTTTTGATAATTAGTAGACCAACAAATATGTTAGTTAAATTTGATAAGAAGAAAATGTAAATAATAGAATATTGTAAATAAATAAGTTTTTTTGTTTTATCTTAAACCATGAATCAGTGTTATTTATCTGCTGTGTGTTTACTTATGAGCGAAGTTGATTGGTAGATCAAACTGGGTTTAAATTGTTCGTTATTGCTAATCACGTCCAGAGCTTTGGGTTACAAACAAATAAAATTTTACACAACGCACCCAACTACCCCTTTCTAAAATATAAAAAATGTACTACCCCAAATAATCAAGCCCTATTAAATAAACTTGGATGAGCAATACGACGCTGACATCTGATTTAAACTAGTAGAAACCAATGAGTTTTCTGATAATATATAGAAAGTTTCCTGTATTTCTGAGGCTTTTGGTGGTAGGCTTCAATAAGCGGAATATTTATGTTTCACACAATGATCTGAGAAGCAAAAAAATGAATGTATGATTTACACCCTGATATTCTGACGAGGAAGATATGTTTACTCCTCCTGTATATTTAAGTTCCCGGTAAGATCAGTTGGAAACTGCGAGTGAAATTTTTTATTTTTTCCCAAAACTACTTTCACTGAGGAAACTTGCTGCTTGCGGCATAATTCATTAAATGGACTAAGAGCTTATACCACACATACTCAATTAAAGTCAATCAAAGTCCTACTGTAACTATAAAAAACGATGATGTTACATTTCTCTGAGGGTAGAGGTGTATTACAAGGAATTTTCACTTGTGAATCAAATGACTTTCACATGTCTTCCAAAATTAACGAAAAATTACCTTACCTTAAATGCTCTTAATTATGTATTCAAGGAATCTATCTAAGCGTCCCTAGCACAACAATTCCTGGAAATCTTATATCCTGCAAAATATGTTAAAAGATTGTCTCACAAAGGATTAAATTGTGCATTGTTTCCGTAGCGCATTTTTTGAAGCAGACTAGACACAATTTCGGCTTTTATACTGTTTACAACGTTTATAAATATTTTTGCCTACATGTAGACACATAAATGTTTTAAAGCAGAATTTGAAAGATCCTTCGTTTTTAAGGAACAAAACAAATCAAAATAAGCTACAACTCGAATAAAATCTCGAAAGGATGTTCTATTTTTTAAAGAATTGTCTTGTTAAAATAACTAAAATTTCCCCATTTTTATCGAAAAATGTGTTTTTATTTTCCCCAATTAGGAAAGGGGAAGTTTGCGTGAAAATATTCAAAACGTTTGAAATATGGATTGTGGTTTGAAGTAAGCGTTCTTCAATAATTCCGATAAAATGACTAGCGGGAAGGAAAATAAATAAGTCTCAGTATTATCTTAAAGGATAGAAGGCAGTCACTTTATTGATTGCCTTTAGCTAAAGCTAATATCACCGTTAATACTGCATGTATATACCATACTTTGAATCGCATGATATGCCATACTTTGAATCGCATTTAAATGTTTTACTTGGGAAATTTATTTCACAAGGTTCTGATGTAATTTCGGGTTATCTTATACGGAAACAATACACAATTTAATCAGTTGTGAGACAATACTTGAATGCATTTTCTAAGACTTCCAGGAATTGTTGCGCTAGGGATTCTTAGATACACTCCTTTAATACATAATTAAGAGATCTTGAAGTATCCATACAATTTCGGAGTTTATAAAAAATGATTTTTTAATAACATATTAAGTTTATTACTTATCTATTTTTTATAATGTAGGTTAATACTTTGATAAATGTATAAAAAATTCAGGTATTACATTAAACTAATTTTTTCAAGGGCAGATTAAAAAAAAATTGGTGCAAATTTGAAATTTCTGCAAAATAGGATGATAACTGAAAAAGAAACAGATTTTCATTTTATAAATTGGAGAATAAAGACAATAAATTTTCTAGTGAATAGTGTATTCTGAAGATAATATTTTGATTAACTTTAAGTACTGATGTAAAGAAAAATTGCTTAAAATTCATTGTCATTTGCAATCAGTGTAAAAAAAAACACTTAGTAATCTACAATGATGAGTGTAGTCTATTTCCTTTATAAACTTTTGAAGAGCGATTATTCAATATTTTAAGGCATTTCATGCATAAATTTTTACTGTAAGATTTTTTGCGTAAAGAGAAATGATGAAAAAATCCATTTTGATAAAAAAAGAGACTTCCAGTATAAAAGTCTTCGACAACTGTTATTGAAATTGCTGTTACTCGGCTCTTAGTTAATATAGAAACATAATTACAACAGAATTAGAGAGACAAGAGATTAGGCTTTGATTAAGAAATACTTTTTGTTTATCGAAACCACCAGGGATACATATGTATAAACAACAAGTGGTAAATAATGGCAAGATTCCCTTTAAAATTCAAATTAATGTATATCAGGTTTTAAATTAGTATGAAATAATTAAATTTCATCTTTAAACATACTTTTAATGGAATTAACTAAAAACTTTAGTGGTTAGTGCATTGCATATAAATGTAGATTAAGTTTTATACGTAAAACATTAACAAGCAGAGCCTATTTATATAGCTTAAGATTTCTAAAAGTGCACTTAATTAATATTTTCGGATGGTTATATTTGAGTGACCATTAAAACTGTAAAATCAATGTATTCAATTCAATATTCATTAAAGTGGTTAATTTATTTTAAAAAGGGAAGTTTAATAAATACTAAAATTTATTTTTATTATTACCATGTTTTTATTAACTCGCTTTCTTGTTTGTATGTTTGTCCAGTACAAATCTTGCAATCGATTTTTAACTAACTTCCCGACTAGCTAGACATTTGAAACTTTTATAATAGCTCAGAACACGATGACAATGCATTCTTTTAATACTTTTAAACATTTTTAAGCAGTTTTGAATTCATTTTCAGTTAATTTTGTTGTTTGAGAATTTCTTATAATTGCTCTCTTTATTACGCATTTGATCTTTTTCTTTCAAGTTGATGGGATTATTCCTCAAAATGTTTTATAAAAGTATTTATTAATGCATAGAAATGTCAGGTTTATATGATTTAACAGAAAATTTAAAAACGTGGTATATAAAAACTTCTTTTTACCTTGTAATTATTTTAGATTATACGAACAGCAGCGCACTGAACATAAACTGATCGATTGCTGTAGGATGGCATCAATTATCATTCGGAATCAAACTCCAAGCAAAATTAATTCCCAAAGTAAAGTTTCTAAAGTCTCTTACAAAAAATAAATGAATTCTGTTAATCATAGCTTCATAATTTAGCAGACCAAGATTTTTGCTTCGAAAATTACGTGTGTATATCGAAAGACAGAGCATGGAGAAATCTCTCGTGCAAGAATTTATATGATTGCAAAACTTAAATCGAGTTACAACTATAACCGATACTCCTTTTTACTCTCCTTTTTACTCTTTACCTGTTACTTCTTTCAGACCGATCCGTTTATTTTCCTTTTTTTTCTTGTTATTATGTCTAATAGCATAAATTTTCTTACGCATTTGGGCTAGCGAATGTTTCCCGCTCCTATCAATTGTCAAAGAGTTTGATGATTCTCATATTTGTAAACTGTCCATAGAGACAATCACGCCTTAAGCTCATCCGCCTGATGATGAATTATTTATTAGTATAATAACAGCTTTTATATTATGGCATTTATATAGTGGCATATAATAAGAGCTTTTGTATTATGGATATTACTATCTATAAAGTCATCCATCACATTGCGTGATATTTTTCGCTCATGCTTTTAACTGAACTAAGTCTTTTCTGCCCACTGGGGTACTTAGAGAAAATTTCATAGAGCTTTCCTATTCATATATGTATTACTCTCTTCAGACTCCTGACACTTACTAACATTACCACTATCTATTGATAAACGCATCCATTTATGAGGAAAATTTAGAAATATTACACATTAGGTTTCTTTTCCTTGAAACTTAATAAAAGGGTTTAAATTTAAAATATTTTGATAATTTGTCCGGCAAAATCAGACCTAAGTAAATCTCTAGTGGGCAAATTCCCCTTCAAGCGAAATGCTAAATGCATGAGCCTCTAATTTTAGCACATTTCCTTCAATGTTAATAGATGCTTCTATTACGGTAGAAATATTGCTACTTCAATTATTAGCTCGTGGATCAATCAGAACGAAGTTTTGAGAGCAATAGTATAACGGAGGAAAACATAAATTTATTACGTTTAATACGAGGTGAATCAACAAATTGAAAACCGATTGGGTGTAAAAAGATTTAGAACGAAGTTTCTGAAAGATTTTTATTGCTAAATGTTTAAACGTATATAATAATATGTGTCTACGTAGTAGCCACATTTATTGTCATATCGTGAGATTGTCTTTTGTATTCCTTGGTCGATGAAACTCACCGCCAACCTATTCAGGCATTCCTTCACAACGTCTTTTGTATCTCGATAACTCTGTTGACTCTGACCGGCCAAAAATCTCTTCAGGTAGAGAAACAAAGGGTAATCACGAGGAGCTAGGTCGGGACTATACGGTAGTGGTTTAAATATTTCCTAACCAAACTATTCAAGCAATGCATGTGTACTGATGGCGGTGTGCAGCCGCGCGTTGTCGTGCAAGGGATAAACTCCAGCATACTTTAACCCACGCCGTCGAATCTCAATTGCTCTGCACAACTTCTTAAGAGTTCCACAGTAGGATTCAGTATTTATGGTCGTACTTTAATGGTCGTGCATGTTCTACTCTGTGCGAAGTGGGATTACATTGCGCTGTAGACGATAGAATCGTCAAGTACTACGAAGCCGCATACCGAGAGGTGGAACGACGTATTAATTTGAGATTACCATTTATGATCTACAACATGAAAATTTTTTTTCGTTCAAAAATCTTAATACCGACCGCACTTCAGAGCTGGCCGGATATTTAATTTTAATGTTCACTTGAAACTAGCAGAGGAAGCTGTATAGAACAATATAACGTCAAATTTATAGAACTATATAATTTACATCAAATGACGTTCACCATACGTTCTGTATCCAAATGAAGTGATCCGAGCATGATCTATGAGCAATCGGTTCTTACTTTGTGGAAGGGCCTCGTCCCATCTTGACCTTTGTTGCTTTTACATTTTGACACTGACGTTGATAGTGATTTTGCTGAGTTATTATGCATATGGATATTATCTTATTAATTCATTTTGGGATATTATCAAACGTTTATCTCTTAAACATCAATATTTAGTCTAAGAACTCTGTTCTGCCATATCTTATTTAAAACACCTTAACCTTAAAATTATACTTTATTTGAAACGTAAATATCGCTCTTACAAAAAAATATAGAAAACTATATAGAATATACAAGATTCCCTAGAAGGAATGCTATTTACAATGAGACACATTTCCTAGAAGTCATATCTCCTTGATGTTTATTGGGGAAATAACGTCTCTCTATATTAGTACATGATAAAATTCAGTCGGCGAGGGAAATCACTGAGCATCATAATATTGTCAGAGGGACTTAAAAGTCATGATAGCATCCGCAAGGGTGGTAGCAGAAGATACCCTTACCATATGTTTCTAAATTTTCTATATGTTGTTTATGTTTCTTTCTGTAATACCTCTAGATTTATTTTTCATTCTGTGGCATCACTTTTTATTTAGTTAAAGAGAAAACTGCAGGTGCTATCAAATGTATATACGAAGGTGAGAATTGGGAAATCGTCTATAGTGAGCAAAGCGTATATTGGGAGGAAATGCCAACTTGGAAGTTACCGTTGGCAGAAGATTGAGAATGTAAAACTTGAGTGCATACGTAATTAGAGAAATATTACTCCATCGTAGGTATTTTTATTTTGAGAATCTTTTAGAACTAAAGGATTGAGGCTATATGTGTAACTGGGAGAGTTTCGGAATAAAAGAAAATGGTGTTAGAGTAACGGTGAAAAGTGTTTGCGTTTGTAAAACATTAGATTTAATTCAGTCAACAATTTTTTAATACAATGTTGAGGGTCAAATAAAACATTAATGATATTTTATGAAATATAACAGCTATTACGTTGAAGTCTTCATTAGATAAAGTGTTATAATGAAGTGTAAATTCATATTTAATCTTTTCACCAATATATATGATTTATATGTGTGGTGACCGGATATGGACCGTTAAATCTCTAATCCAGGAAGTCTCTCTATGAGTTCAGAGAAGGTGGAAGAGGGTATGATCCTCCAGATTTCACTCCTTGGGGTGCTCGGTCAAAATTCGAGTAGCGCCTACATAAGACGAACTTGGGGAGCTATAAACCAGAGCCGCATTCCTCAGCCTGCAAACCCTATATGGACCTGGTCTTGGACACTTTTGGTCAGGGGGAAACAACAACAACAACACACACACACACACACACACACATATATATATGCGTATATATATATACATATATATATATATATATATATATATATATATATATATATATATATATATATATATATGTAGAAAAGGGTATAACGCCTGCTAGGAGGATTTCCTGCTATGCTTTCCATGCAGACGACAGCGCCCCTTGGATAGAGCAAAGGAGCGAAGGGTGATGCAGAGGGGAATGAACTTTCGTCGAGACGAGACGTTGAATTGAATGCGGCAGACGGCTGCGATCCCTTTCTCCGTTTGGCAAAATTTGCCCAGCAGCAGACGTGCTGCGACGTAACTTGGAACCATAACTATTGTAAATAATTGTTCTAATGTAATACAGTATTTGTGTTTAAGCAGTGACTCTGTCTTTAGTTGAGTACTGTCTTACTGAGTATAAGGGAATCTAGTTCCGCCCTGCAGTACGCGGGCAGGTTTCTACAAAAGTGAGCGCCCGGCCCCGATCGGATCAAGGAAAAAGACAACCGGCCATTGAAGTGTGCAGAAACATCGGATTGACGTGAGTACATTATTGCTATAAATAATTAAGATGTCGTACTTAACCAGTGCCAAAAAGGCAGATTTATTGACTCTGGTTCATGAATTAGACATAGAGGCCCCAGAGAACCCTATAATCAAACAATTAACCACCCTGATCACTACATCAGAGGGTTATGACGAGGAGTATGTGAAACCCCTCCTGGCGAATATTAAGGCTGAGCGTGAAGCTCTTGAGGCCGAAGCCAGAAAGCTTGAAGCCGAGAAAAGGCAACAAGAATTTGAGTTGCGAAAATTAGAGCTAATGTATGCGTCGGAGAGAAATAATGAGACAGCAGTACCTGCGAGTTCAGGTAATAGCGTTAAAAGCGAAAGCATAATGAAATTAATAAACAAGTACGAAACCAACAGTGACATTAGTGTGTACCTGTCCTTGTTTGAGAGGCAGATCAAGCGCATCGACGTTCCAAAAACAAATTGGGTCATGTACCTAATGGGACTACTGCCGATGGACATAGTCAATTTAATAGCGCGAGAGCCTGAACCCGAGGCAAACGACTACGACTATATTAAGAAATTGTTATTAAAAAGGTTCCGTTTGAGTCCTGAACAGTTCAGGCAAAAATTTGCTACACACAAAAAAGAAGCATCCGCTTCATGGCGTGATTTCGCTTTTGAAATTAACAACTTCTTCGAGGAATGGATAGGAGGTTTAAAAATAGAAAAGTATGAGGACCTCAAAGAACTCATAGTGACCGACCAACTGAAACGTAAAATACCGAGTGATATGCGCGAACACTTTATAGATGATTTGCCCAAAATAACAAAGATCGACGATCTTGTCAACAGATTAGACGAATACGAAGCAGTGCGGTATCATTTCAAAAAAGAAACGAATCGGGAGGTCAAAGCTTTAGACGAGAAAAATAAAAAGCGCTTCAATAGAGATTTCGATAAAAGGAAAACACAGCCAAGCGTCCGTGCTCGTCAGGATTATACTAACCCAAATTTGAAGTGTTTTAATTGTAATGAGATTGGGCATAAATCAGTAGATTGTAACAACAGAAGTGATGAAATAAGATGTTTTAAATGCAAGCGTTGGGGTCATAAGGCAAATGATTGTCATAATAAGGAAGTTAATAGAACTGTAGTTCGTAGTTATGAAAATTGTACAAGTAAAATTGTAAAGAAGATTGTAATACTTGGAAAGGAAACAAATTCCTTAATTGACACTGGAAGTGATGTCACAATGATAAAGTGGGAATTTTATGTCGAAATTGGTTCTCCAGCATTGAATTATAACAATGTAACATTAATAGGTATTGGAGGTGAGGGAACGTCACCCATAGGTTATTTCTGCTCTGAAATATTGATTGATGAATGTGTTGTGTTTACTGATATTTTTGTGCTTAAAAATTTATGCAGTGATGTGGTAATAGGTTTAAATGTAATCAATAAATTAAATATTTCTATAACGGGAAATGAAATAAGCATCTCAGGGAAACGCGAGGATATGCGAGTGAACTATGCCCAAATTATGCATAAACAAAACGTTCAATTGCGGCAAATATCCGGCAATAATCCAGTCGGTTTTGCAACGAAATCACAAGAAAAGTGTAATGAAACTGCTAATAAATTCTTGGCTCAAGTGGCAAATGCAGTAAACATTGAAGAAGTTGATTTGTATCACATCGTGAACTCTTCATTGAGGAATGAATTAATGGGGCTTATCCAAGATTACAGACCGATTAAAAACAAAAACACCGGACTGAAAATGAAAATTATTTTGACTGACGAAATTCCGATAAGTCAGCGTTCGCGTGGGTTACCTTTCGCTGAACAAAAAATCGTGGAGTCTCAAATACAGGAGTGGTTGCGAGACGGTATAATAAAGCCGAGTAGTTCTAATTATTCAGCGCCCATAGTCTTGTGTAAGAAGAAGGATGGATCATCCAGGCTGTGTGTAGACTACAGGAAATTAAACAAAAAAATCATTAAAGACCATTTTCCTTTGCCTGTAATTGAGGACGTGTTAGACCATCTCGAACAATCAAAAGTATTCACTACCCTTGACTTAAAAAACGGATTTTTTCATGTGGACGTGGACGAAGAAAGTACTAAATATACAGCGTTCGTCACACATGAGGGACAGTATGAGTTTCTGAAGGTACCCTTTGGTCTCGCTGTAAGTCCAAGCGTATTTCAGCGATTTATCTGCTGTGTGTTCAGGGAACTGTTGAGAGATAACACTATAGTTATCTACATGGACGATATAATAATTCCATCCCGGAATGAAGAGGAGGGATTAGAAAAATTAAAACGCGTCCTTAAAGTAGCGTCAGATTATGGATTAGAGCTCAATTTTAAGAAGTGTCAATTTTTAATGCGCAAAATTGAATTCCTTGGTTACGTTATTGAGAATGGAACAATTCGGCCCTCTGAAAGCAAAACCTTGGCAGTCAAAAAATTTCCAGAGCCAAAAACAACTAAACAAGTGCAAAGTTTTCTCGGTCTTACCGGGTATTTTAGAAAGTTTATCCCTCAGTATTCGAGGATAGCTAAACCCTTGAGTGATCTACTTAGAAATAATACAGAATTTAGGTTTGGGCCCGAACAGAGAGAAGCTGTTCAGAAACTTAAGGGAATGCTTTCACAAAGCCCCGTTCTACACATCTTTAAGCAGGGGGCAGAAATGGAACTGCATACAGATGCAAGTAGTCATGGATTCGGTGCAGTGCTACTGCAGAAATCTGATGACGACAAACTCCATCCAATTCATTTTATGAGCAAAAAAACTACACCCCAACAGGAAAAGTGCTGTAGCTACGAATTGGAAGTGCTTGCGGTTATTGAATCCGTGAAGAAATTTAGACACTATCTACTGGGTTCGAAGTTCAAGATTGTAACAGATTGTGATGCATTCAAGAAGACTCTCGACAAAAAAGACCTTACTCCTAAAGTCGCAAGATGGGTGATAGCCCTCGAAGACTTTGATTACGAGATTGTTCACCGACCAGGGAAACAAATGAATCATGTGGACGCTTTGAGTCGTAACACCGTCTTCATAGTCACCCGGTCACATAACGAAGTAACTGCCAGGATTTTAGCGGCTCAAGAGGAAGATGAATATGTAAAAACTATAAAAGCTCTGATAAGGAAAGGAGGAGAAAAGCACGCGAACCGACAAAGAGATATTCAAGAACCCGCAAGATTTCCCCCACGCGAAATCACGGATGCACCCCCAAGTGCGAGCCAGACACCCCTCTCTAGTGAAGGAAACAAATGTGAGTTCAACGACCTCGCTGGTCAGGGAGAAAGTGAAAGTAGAGCCGCGAAAGAAAAAATGTCACCCTCCCACATAAGAGAAGAAGGGGAGATAAATGACTATTTAGTGAAGAACGAGGTGTTATACAGATTTGAAAATGGAAGAGAATTGTTAGTCGTTCCACAGGCAATGCAGCAACAAATAATAAAAGAAATACATAATAAAGGTCATTTTGCCGTCGCGAAAACAGAAGAAGCTCTGAAACAAGATTTTTACATCCCCAAAGCTAGAAAACAAATAGAAAATGTTATAGCCAACTGCGTTGATTGCATTTTGGGTAACAAAAAGCGGGGGAAAATGGAGGGTTTCTTGAATCCCATCCCAAAGGAGGCTACTCCGTTGAGCACCTATCATATTGATTTCGTTGGCCCGCTTCCATCTACGAACAAAAATTATAACTACATTTTTACAGTGGTGGATGCTTTCACGAAATTTACATGGTTGTACCCAGTGAAATCCACTACGACTCGAGATGCACTGGACAAGCTAAGATCACAACAGACTACATTTGGAAATCCGAATAGAATAATAACAGATAGAGGAGCTTCTTTCACCTCAAAAGAATTCAGCGAGTATTGTGCAGAGGAGTCAATACAGCATCTACAAATTACGACGGGAGTTGCTAGAGGGAATGGTCAGATCGAAAGAATTCACGCAATATTGATCCCAATATTAACGAAACTTTCCCTCGCCGATCCTACCAAATGGTTTAAGTACGTTGACTCCGTGCAAAGAATAATTAATAGTACGACCTCCAGAAGTACTAAGTGGTCACCGTTCGAGCTCCTGACAGGAGTGAAAATGAAAAGTAAAGAAGACTTAAGACTCAAGCAGTTACTAGAAGAGGAAAGCGTTGCGTGCACTCTAAAAAATCGGGAAGAAATCAGGGAAGACGCCAAGAGAAATATCCTGAAAATTCAAGAAGAAAATAGGAAAACGTTCAATAAAAAGAGGAAGAAACCAAATGTATACAAGGAAGGAGAACTCGTCGCCATCCAAAGAACGCAGTTTGGATCGGGACTGAAGCTGCGGTCAAAATTCCTTGGACCTTATCGTGTGACAAGAAAGCCAATGACCGCTACGACGTAGAGAAACTTGGCAACCACGAAGGGCCGAACGTAACTTCAACGGCAGCAGACCACATGAAGCCGTG